>JARFOE010322440.1:0-18616 GCA_031763465.1 Squatina squatina
TAATTAAAGGGGACAGTAGCTTAGAGGCCTCGCTACAGCCTATCTATTGGTATTCCTTGAATTCGGCCTAGGGACAGGAAGCGCTGGTCTCTCTCTCTCTCTCACCATCTCTCCATCAATAATTGCCTGTGTATATGAATTAGCGAGCCACATGGTAAATAAACATCACATTCTTTACAAGAAACACTGTATCTGTGTGTGTGTGTTCATCCATACATTTTAAGTCCTTACAATTCAAATCAGGCAGCCGACGGTTCTCTGTATATAACCAAAGCAGGAGTGACCGGGCTGCCGTCATCGCACAGCAAGAGTCCAGGTTGGGGAGCAACCAGAGTGTGCGACCTACAAAGTGTAGTGTAAACACTAAATATCAGAGCAGCACCGTCACCTCTGGAGTAATTATAGGTTCCCACTAAATATCGGAAGAGAACGGTCGCCTCCAGCATAAGTGTAGGTAGTATTGATACCGAAGGAGCACAGTTACCTCTAGTTTATGTTTAGGTTGCCACTAAATATTAGACGAGCACAATGACCTCTGGTACAATTATAGTTTGCCACTATTTATCAGAGGTGAACAGCCAGTCCGACTGTGAGCGTAGAGTATCGGAAGTGTGGGATTAACATGGTCATCCTAATGGAAGAATAGTTTACCACTAGTGCTACAGGAGTACTGGCACCGCTTGTGTAAGTATAGGTAGCACTAAATGTCATAGGTTTTTCAGTCACCTCCAGTTTAAGTGTAGGGTACCAACAATACCGGAGGAGTAAGGTCACCTCTATAGCGTAAGTGTAGGGGTGCTACTAGTAGTGGAGGAATATTTTTCACTCTTGTGTATGTTTCGGGCGCCTCTCGTACCACAGGAGCTCTAGTGGAAATGTAGACTGCCACTTGTACTGGAGGAGCATGTTCATCTCCATTGTAGGCATAGCGTACATCTAGTATCACAGGAGCACGGTCACGTCCCGTTTCAGCTTCCAGTCTAAGTTTTGAGAACTATTAGCAGCAGAGGAGCACAATCACCTAGTGCAGGTTTCTGGAACTACTATTACTGCTGGAGCATGGTCATCTCTAACGCTGCATCACTGTTCCACATCCAGGACTTGTATCAGTGCATGTTGTGGAGCAGTTGGAGCACTGGGAGTGAGTCAAGGGCCGTTTCAGGGCGATGGCTGCTGGTGTAGCTGGGTCCACCAGTCCTGCTGTAATAGGGTGAGCAACAGTACTGGGAGATTCCAGTTTCCATTCGTAAAGAATGTTCAAATCTTGTGTGTTTTGAAACTGTCAAATAAAAAACTTTAACCACTTCTCTTAGTATGGTGTGTCAGACAAAAAAACAACTTGCCTGAGTTTATTTGTTAAATGACTGTAACTAATGCTAATTATGAGTTAAACATATTGACTCCTTGGAGAATTGATGTGTGTATAAATATAGGGGTACCCTTCTATTGCCTCAGCCTTGCGCTAGTTGGAGCCTTTCATATCCTACAGAACTTATCCATTATCAGCAAATGGGGCGACCAACTACTGTGTTGATAAAAGAGATTTGCTACCCAACTCTCGCAGTCGTCGGTGTGCTGGTGAGCCTTTGTAACCTGTTGGTTGGTAGTCGGTTTTAACTGTCTCCCTGTTCTTACAGTATGCTGCATAAGGTAATGTGTTTTATGGATGTCAGCTTTACACAGTCTGTAGTGACTGGAAACAACGCGTCAACTGCGTGTCCAGACTTTCCAAATCTCCCTTAATCTGATAACCTCACTGATGTTACAATGATCTTTGAAGGTTGAACACAAGGATTTTAGCGGATTTCCGGGCCGTCTCATCATCCCGTGCAGAGTGAGCGCTCCAGCGGCTCAGTAAAATGTGCGGGTTGGTATCCCAGGTAATGGCTCCAATACTAATCCTGTTCTCACACTGCTCCGTGTTGATAATCACACTGAATGGAGTAAAATGCTCTCGACTGATATCTTCATATATTCAATCAGACTCTGGACAATTATTTCTCTCCTCTCTTTTTCTTCCAGCAAACGTGGTGACAATTGTGATTCTCTCCCGAGGAAACTGCGGCCTTTCCAAGTATATCTGTCTACATGGTGGCCATGGCAACAAAAGATCTACAGGCCATGATCAACAATACAATAATGTATTGTATTTTCAGTTATCACTTTCACTTTCATTCCTATCCCAGACTCCCCTTTGTAAGTTCATTCCATACTTGACTCTTGTCACCATCGATTTGTCTGTTTGGTTCATCGTCTCCTTCACATTTGGCCGATTGTAGTTATCTGCTACCAGAGGTTTAAAGCAAGGTATTGCACCGAGAGAACTGCGGTCGGAGTTATAACAACCTTCTCTGCTTTGAATTGTTTCAAGGATATTTCCCTTTTGTTTGTGTATAAACCTCAACAAATAATTAACAAAGTGCAGTAGGGCTACGGGTGAAGTGTGGCTTCTTTTTCCTCACCTCCAGGTGTAGTTCACGTCTGGTTTCACAGCACCTGGGTTGTTTGGCTTTCTTTTACTATAATTGTCTTTTTAAAATTATTTAACTGTCCAACGTACTGTAATGACCAATAGAGCCCGCGGGGGACTCTGGGGTCACAGGAGTGAGAGGCACAGTGATGAGGAGACCGAGAACCGAAGGAAATCCATCATTTTACTCTTTGCAATATCAGCCAGTTTTATACTGTTGTGGCTGACATATGCCGTGAGCTTTGTAACTACCAGACTGACAAACACCAATTATTACTGAGGTGACCGTACAGACCCTGGATATATCACCACTGAAACTGGAGCTTTACCGAAGGTTTTGAGTTGTTTTCAAAACCCGTGTAATTATGAAGCGACCCAGAGGCAATTCAGAGGAGAGCTGAAGATTGTGGTGAAATCTCCCTGCTCACTGATTCTGAGATTAGTTCGAAAATGCTGTTAAAAACTGACAAGTGAAACAAAAGCTTCCTCATAACTGAAGCTCAATTTCATTGGCTTTCCCATTGTATAAAGTCCTTCTTTCTGCTAATGTGAAAATGGAAGATTACTTGTGTGAACATTTCTTCCATTTTGTTGCACGCATTGCTTTCGTTCTTCACGCTCATGTCAGAAAGGGAGCGAATTTCTGAGTTTATTAAGGATAGTTTTCTGGAGCACTATGTCCTACAATGAACAAGGGGGCAGGCCGAACTAGAATTGATAATGAGTAATGAGCCACATTTAGTTAACAGCCTAACTGGTTGTCAGCATTTATCCAATATCGATCATAACATGATCGAGTTCAATGTCGTGCTTCAAAGAGTTGAAACACGAAACAGCTACTAAAATGCTAGATTTATATGAGGCTGACTTCAATGCGATGAGAGAGAGAGAGAGACTACCCACAGTGAACTGTGCAATACTGTTAATGGCTAATTTGACAGAAGATCAGTGGGAGTTGTTCAAAAAATAATTTAACGTGATACTGAACAAGGGGCAAGGGCTCTACTTCCCAATAAAGCTGTCAGGGAGTAAAAAGGTAAGGGACAGCCTAAAACTAAAAGTAAAAGCATATAAAATTCAAAAGCCACCTCAGATCCTAGCAAATGGGAGAGATACAAGGAACAGCAAAGAACAGAGTGAGGGAAGAGGGTGGGGCAGGATCCAGCCGTTTTAGTCCATGTTTGGCCCGAAAACTTAGGAAAGACTCGACAGGATTCTTGTTCAGAGAATAAAAGGAACTAGGGGCTACATTAAAAATCAGGAACTCAAGGATTATAATCTCTATTATTACCTGAGCAAGTGCGAATTGGAATATGAGCAAAATGATTAGAAGATGTCACGTGACTACAGATGAGACAAAGAGGGATTCCATTTCTTGGGACACTGGCACAAGTACTGAGACAGGAAGGAGCTGTATCACTGGGACAGGCTAAAACCTGAACGGGGCTGGGACCAGGTTTCCAGCAGAAATGATTATGAAGGTGACCACAACGATGTTAAGCTATAGAAGAGGTTACAGTAATCGTCTAACATTTTCCGTTAGGTACTACAGATAAAGTAAATCTAAAATATGTAAATGGTCGGTGGAGGGTTCTGAAAAATGGCAGTATCTATACTAATTCCAAAACAAATGAAAAAGAAGAGGTTACAGTAATCGGCAAACATTTTCCGTTAGGTACTACAGATAAAGTAAATCTAAAATATGTAAATTAATTAATTCAGGAGCGAGAAATAAGAAATGTGTGGGAGAAGGAACATTGGAGCAAAACGACAGGATATAGTGTGTGGCCTAATTAAGTGTTCTTTTTATAAACGCTCAGAGTATAAGGAACAAATTGAAAGAAATGTAGGCCTAAATTCAACTTAGAGGACAGGACATGGTAGCTGTTACTGAGGCATGGCTGCACAACGGTCAGGAATGGGGACTGAATATAACAGGTTATAAGATCTACAGGAAAGATAGGGAAGCTGGAAGAGCGGCAGGATTAAGGCTGAAAGAAACTCAATGATAAGAGTAAGCAGGTATTAGAGACTTCATGGGTGTAAGCAACAAATAGAAAACGATTCAGCACCGTCATGGAAATTATATATAGGACAATGGGCAGCAGCTGTGAAGTGCCAGAATGTATAAATGCAGAAATTAGACAAGCATTCGGTAAAGGCAGTTTTGTTTTAATAGCAGCCTTAAACTTCCATATAAATTGAGATAAGATGACGAGCGAAATTCTAGAGTGTGTTCGGGACAGTTTCCTACCACAATAGGCTCGAGAACCAAGAAAGAGGCAGACCAAATTCGATTGATTAATAAGTAATGAGCCATATTTAGTTAACAGCTTGATGGTGCATGAATATTTATCTAATAGCGAGCGTAATATGATTCGGTTATATGCCAGTTTTTGAAAGGCAGAAACCCGAAACATCTCCTAAAATTTTAGATTTAGGGAAGGCCGACTTCAACAAGATGAGGCAGATACTGATCACAGTAAACTGGACGAATTTGTTAATGGACAAAACAAGGGAATATAATTGGGAGGTGGCCAAGAATGTGATTAAAAAAAAAGAACAATTTAGACCCCTCAGCAGCAACAGCTCGAATTGCCTTATCAAAAACAGCCATGGGCGACGAAACATAAAACAAAAAGAAAAATCAGACAAATATGCAAACTATATCATTGAGCCTGGCGATTGTGCAAGATAGAAAGCTCAGCAAAGGATTACGTGGCAAATAGTAGAACCTACAAAAAGGGAAGTATGAAAAGAAACTTGCGAGTGATTAAAAAACCATTTTATTTTGCAATTGTATTGTGAGTGGCCAGCAGCAATGTTGCAATCTTGAAAACAGATATCGATGGTTTTGAAAATGAAAATCAGGAAATAGTGGACAGGTTGAAGAATTACTTTGTGGGAATATTTGCAATTAACGAAGCGGAGAGTATGGCAGGCATCCCAAAGAAACTAATATTTAATTAGCGACGGAAAGTCACTAAAATTAACGTAAGCAAAACTACAGTAATGAAGAAAATAATGGCACAAATCCTCAGACCCAGATGGTTTCCATCTCAGCGTTTTAAAGGAAGCAGGTGAGAACATTGCAGATGCTCTAACTATATTTTTCCAAATTTCTCTCTATTCTATAAGCATTCATTTAGAATGTAAAATTGTGCAATCATTCTGCTATTTACGAAATATGACGAGTGAAACCAGGGAATTACAGATCAGTTAGACTAAAATCTGTTGACAGAAAATTGCTCGAATCTATAATTAAGGAGAGGGTGACTGAAAGACTTGAACATGTTCGGCTGATCAGAGAGAGCAAACGTGGATTTGTAAATGGTGGATCCTGCCTGACAAACCTGATAGAAATTTGGAAGAGTTGATTAATGTAGTGGATAGAAGAATACCTAATGGGTGTTATTTATATTCGCTTCCGGAAGACATTTGATTCAGTACCTCCTAAGAGACGGTTAGTTAAATTTGAAGCTCATGGAATTGAAGACAAATCATGGATATGGTTAGGAAAGTGGTTGAGCCACAGGAGGCCGGCAGTAGGGATATTGGACAGACAATCGAACTGTTAGGATGTGAATAGTGTTGTCCCACAATGATTTGTGTCGGGGCCTCAAAACTCACCATATTTGTTAAGGACTTAGAAGATGGGACGGAAAGCTAAATACCCATGGTTTCCGATGACACAAATATAGGTGGCATTGTTAGCCGTGCAGATGGAAGCATGAAATTACAAAGAAGTAGCAATAGATTAAGTGAATGGACAAAACTGTGGCAAATGGATTTCAATGTAGGCAAATGCGAGGAGAAAGCGGGAATCTGGCAATGAGATAGAAGATCAGCCATGATCGTATTGAATGGCAGAGCAGGCTCGAAGGGCCGAGTGGCCTACTCCTGCTCCATTTTCTATGTTTCTCTGTCTTCCATTTTGGGCCTAAAAAGGATAGCACAGGATACTTAATAAATGGTGAAAAGCTAGAACCAGTCGAGAACAAAACAGACTTGATGGTCCATATGTATATATTATCAAAGTTTCATTGGCAAGTACAAAAAAATAAGCAGAAAGGCTAAGGGATTGCTGAGCTTTATATCCAGGAACTGGAACGAAAGGGGGTAGAACTATGCTGCAGTTGTACAACAAAATGGTTAGCTTACTGGGCTGAATGTGCTGTTGCTGTGCCTGAAACTGGTGCCAAGTTTGATGGCGGGTGGTCCTTCGGGTTTTACTCTTATTATTTCTTGTAGCTGTTTTGTACAACTGAGTGGCTAGCTATTCCAGTTCACAGGGCAGTAAAGACTCAACTACATTGCTGTGGGTCTGGAGTCACATATAGGCCAGGCCAAGTAAGGCCAGCAGAGTTACTTCCCTGAAGAATATTAGTGAGCCAGATGGATTTTTACGACAATCCAGTAGTTTCATTAATTATGCATTTCCCAGCTGCTGTGGGGGGATTTCAAATCACTTCTCCGGATTATAAATCAAGACTACCAGGTCACCTTTGAAAAATGAGTGCTAAGGCTTTCAGGAGCTTAGATAGGACACACGTCCCAAGACAAAGGGAGAGAAATTATTTTCCTATTGTGCCCCATTAGCACCTGGGAAGAAAAAACGGCGCCGGGAGACGGACATCTCGCCTCCCAGGAAATTCAGCTGTAGCGAGCGCCTGGCTATCTCAATTTCAACGCAAGTTGGCATGTGACGTCATAAAGATGCGGGCGCAGCACAGCTGTAACCCAACCTGTCGCTGAGTGGACCAATGAAAGGGGAAATGTGTTCGCCTCCGGCCGCCAACTTACCTTCTCGCCGGGCTTTGGTGGCCCATGGCCGGATCAGGCCAGGGTACCTGGTGGCCCAGCGTCAGGTGGTGGGAACCAGTCTGGATGGCCAGCGGCCTTCCACTTTACGGTAGGCCTGGAGCGTGCAACAATGCCATTGACGTCGCTGGCCTGTCGCTGATCCCACGTAAGCGACGTTCCAGGCCAGGCGCCCCAGTTCTGTCCAGGAGCGAGGCCGACTCGCCTCACTTCCGCCCAGAAACCACGAGTTCTGCCGCAGGCGGAGAGGGACTGGAACCGGCGCGGGAAATGCTGTCTCCTGCTCGGTGAGAATCAATTTTGGCCCGAAAGGGTAGTGGAAGTTTGCAAGTTTCTTCCACAAATAGAAGTTGATGCTGGGTCAAGTGTTCATTTTAATTCTCAAAATGACAGATCAAAGATAATAATGATGAGGTTCAGCAGTGGAGTCGGACATACGGACAACAGAGGAATCCACCTTACACTGCAGATACGTGGATCAGGCCCGCCACTTTAAAATTATCATTAAACTTTCATTTGATGCCGAATCAACCAAAGATCTTGCGATCGACGGTATTGGTAAATTCACTGGAAGTTTGGTGTGAATATTTGCTACAGTGTAAAGCTTTGTCGAATCTTGGTTAGGCCACACTTAGAAAACTGCATAAACATCTGGCTAATATATTGGCCCTGAAATTGCTGCCTCCGATCGCAATTATCTCTACGTACTTACCTAAGGTTCCTGGATCCAGGTGACCTTGCGAGTTGGAGCACCTCCCCAGAGTTGGAGATTCAGAGCGGGGGTTCTGTCGATTCCTGGGCACGTGGAACGAAGAGGCTGGAGATGTCACATGGGAGGCCCCAGCCAATCAGGTCCATGTATCTTTCAATGAAATCCTCACAGTTCTCAGCGATCTTTCAAGAACTGTCAAAACTTCAATAAAAGATGAAAAGCAACACGAATACATTGCAAAACATTTTAAAAACTATTCTAACATTAAAATCGAATAAGAAGGAGATAAATAAGGCAAATAATTTTTTTGGGAAATTTAAAAAATAATCTTTTTAAATGTTTAAAAACATACTTACCTTACTGGGAATGGTTTTAAAGTAATGTCCCCTCAATCTTTTTGATTTTAACTTTTTTTTAACAATTGTTACGATGATAAAACCAAACAGATACGCTCGGTTTTACAATGCATAAAAAATTTGAAGAGATCCCCAGTGCAACTATTGCAGAAATCCCTCAAAGCTCAGCGCTGGGGATGGGCTTCGCAGCCTCGACGTTCGATCTGTCCAGCTGGACAGATCACAAATGGCGGTTATGCGGGCTTATGATTAAAAGCCCCATAACCAGCTTTTGCGATGTCTCCCCGGGTGTGTGGGAACATCATGCCGACCCGGAGAGATCACAATTTCAGGGCCATTATACAAATGTATAGATGCAATGGAGAGCATGCAGAGAAGATTTATAAAGATGATACGTGAAATGCAAGGGCATAAATATCAAGAAAGGATGAGCAAGCTGGTTATCTTTTCTCTTGAAAAAAGAAGGCTGAGGGGTGACCTGATTGAGGTCTTCAAATATATGAAAGGCTTTGATAGAGTGGGTACAGAGAGAATGTTTCCACTGGTGGGGAAGAGCATAGCTAAATTACATCAATATTAGATAGTCACCAAGAAATCCAAAAGGAAATTGAAAAGAACCATATTTGCCCAAATAGTGTAGAGAATTTGGAACTCGCTACCACAGAGACTGGTTGAATCGATGGTGTAGATGCTTTAAGGGGAGGCTGGACAAGCATATGAGGGAGCAGGAAATAGAGGGTTATGCTGATAGATTTAGCTGAGGAAAGACGGGAGGAGCTCGAGCAGAACATAAACTCCGGCATGGACTGGTTGGGCCAAATGGCCTGTTTCTGCGCTGTATATTCTATGTAATCCTAGGTAATCTTATTACAGGCGGGGGTCTCTCTATCTGACACAGTGACAAATGGAGCGGCGTCTTGTCACGTGGTCAGTGTAGGAATGGAGGAAATAGTCGGAACTTGGCTAATCAATGTGATCTTTCAGCTTTTTTTCGGAGATACATAATTAAAATCTCGATTGTGCACTGACTGGTGTCTCTCACTCAGCACAAAGGTGGAATCTGCTCTTGTTTTGTACTGGTGGTAAAAGTTTGATGAGTAATTTTATTGACACTGTGTCTCAATCAGTCTGCCAAAAAACGTAAAGGAATATATGCATGAATAATGTTTTATACAGTTGTTAACTATTACAATTGTTTCAAATAATCATTAAAAAACTCAAGATATTCAGACAAAATACAACTGATATTCAGCATCCTGTGTTTGGCTGAACATTTGCAGGTGGTCAGAAAGAATCTTTGGTAACTGCTGTTTTATTATGCGGTTGTACATTGTTCGAAATAGATTTAAAAATTTCTGAACAGTTTCGGCAGTTAAGATGGAAAGATTATTCCATCTAGTTGGATAGCTCGCAATAAAGAGTGATCGACTTAAAATGGGCACAAGGGGAATGAGTAGAGAGGTTAGTCGTAATTTATTTATTCAAAACATTGCTCGAACATGGAATGCTTTGCCTCGGAATGTTTAGGTGAAAATCAGAGGAATGTTGAAGAAAATAAATTAAATGGATGTGCAGAGAGAGAGGAGGACAGTGCGGGCAGTTTTTGATTGCAGTATCAAAGAGCCCTATGCAGAGAGAATCGTCCAAATGACCTACTACCGCCCAATGAATTTCTATGATTTTATACTGTTACCTGTATTGGTATCATTTTCATTTTTTGTCTCTAAAGTACCCTCATCCTCTTTAAGAGCCTATTAAACAAAACATTAAAAATAAACTTGAACCGAGGAAGATACCAGAGATTCAATAGTCACCTGTCCCTTACAGATATCCATTTGTCGATAACCTACTTCCCTTTTGTAATTAGCTGCCTGTGCAGGGCCAGATCTTCCAGCCCATCCCATAATTCATCACCGTTTATTTAGCAGAGGAACCTTGTCCCCTGCATCGTTAAAATCTGACTCAGGAATCTTCACTAATTGACGAATTTTACAACAATGTCAGTGATCTGACGCTCTCATTCACGGCTTCCCTGATCCTCAGTAATGTTGAGTGTTTCATAATTCACTGCAGATCAAGTTTCCTCCGTGATCCAGAAGTGAGAACAAAGAACAGAGGCACACCGGCGATGGGCAATGGGCGCTGCAGGCTTTGAGCTTGTAGCTTGAAACTTGCAGGTTGAACTTGCAGTTTGGGCTGAAATGACTTCACTGTCAGAGCAGTTGAAGAGAGGAAAAACAGGCAGAGGGTGTCCATGGATGGCCACAGATACAGTTGAAGAGAAGAGCAGGTCAGAAAGGAGATTGTAGCCCCTGAGTGATAAGTGTCGCCTTAATAACTGTACTCGGTATTCGCTGTGATTAGGGAGGGTGGGGGATATGCACATTAAATCACCATCTGGAAGATAGAAGTATATCTAGTGTACATATGAGTGACAGGCGATTTCCCCTAACTGTTGCATGCCAGTGTTTATTCTCCACACGAGCTTCCTCCCACCCATCTTCATCAAACCCTATCAGCATAACCTTCCAACCAGGACCTATGCCTAAATTGGAAATTTCCATCTTGGCGCGTTGAAGATTGTGGGCTTGGGTCTGCTCAACCAGAAGACTCGCTGGATAGGTGCCAGTACATTTCCCAAATGCATTCCATCGATTTGATCATCAAAATCTCGTTGATCAATATGACCTGGTTGTGGAGACAGTTGCCTCATCAGATGGAAATACTAACAATGTGAGTGAGATCAATGGATGAATTTTTGCAATAATGCAAGTACTTATGACAATTTGATGAAAGCTTTGAAAGATGTGAAACTGGAACTTTTGTGAAACCTCATGTTTACGTGCAGATTCTGCATTGCTTTGCAAAAAAAATCACTGTGGTGAACTGTTTAGATGGAACTGAAAGTGTGACAAATTAAGCTTCATCAGCGGAAGACTCTTGGTGATATTGTGTACTAACAGTTAAAAGTTGAAGTGAAAAAGAGAAAAATGGAATTATCGAGTGGTCTTCAACAAGGTTCAGTATAAGGGCTATTGCTGTTTTAATATATATTAATGACTTGAATTTGATGGTACAGGACAGAATTTTGAAATTTGTAGATTATACGAAACTTCGAAGTATAGTAAACAGTGGCGAAGATAGTGATGAACTTCAAAAATACATAGACAGGCTGGTGGAATAGATGGACACATCTCAAATGAAATTCGACTCAGAGAAGCGTGCAGTGATAATATGAATGAGCAGAGAAGATACACAATAAATTATGTAATTTTAAAGGGGGTGCAATAACAGAGAGATCTGGGGGTATTTGTTTCACAAATGTTTGAGTTTGGTTGGACAAGATAACAGAATTAGCTGATAAAGATATGGGATCCTGTGCTTTACAAATAGAGGTGTAGAGTACAAAAGTCAGGACGTTATGCTGAATCTCTAGAAAACACTAGTTCCACCCCAGCTGGGGGAGTGTGGAAAATTCAGGACACCACACTTTAGGAAGGACACGATAGCTTTAGAGAGGGTACAGAAGGGATTTACCACAGCGGTTCTAGGGATGAGGGATTACAGTTATTGGGATAGACTCGAGAAGCTGGGGTTGTTCTCCTTGAAGCAGACAAGGCTAAGAGGAGTTTTGATAGAGGTGTTCAAAATCATGAAGAGTTTAGTTAGAGGAAATAAAGTGAAACTCTGTTTGATAATGACAGGACACAGATTTTAGATGATTGGCAAAAGAACCAGGGGGCACGTGTGGAAAAATTATTTTACACAACGAGTGGTTAGGATTTGGATTGTACTGCTGATGGAGGCAGACTCAATCCTGGCTTTCAAAAGTGAATTGGATAAATAATCGAAGAGGAAAAATGCAGGGATAAGGGGAAAGAGTGGGTGATTGGGAGTACCTGGATCGCTCTTCGAAAGAGCAGACACAGACTCCATGGGTCGAAAGACATGCTTCTGTGGCGTAGGTTTTTAAGATTCTAAATATCACCTTTCATGACCTCAGGATGCCCCAAAGCACTGTACAGAAAAGTAAGCATGTTGGAATTACAGTCATTGTTGCAATGTAACAAACGCGATGTCCAAGTTTGCACACAGCAAGCTCCAACTACAGAAATGTGCCATGGATTGGATAATGTGTCATATTGTGATGATGTTTAATGATCAATATTGGCCCGGATACCAATGAGAACTCGCCTGCTCTTCTTCCAAAATAGTGCCATGGGATCTATTTTGTCCACCTGAGAGGGCAGAGGAGGCCCTCGTTTAAACGTCTCATCTGAAAGACAGCACCACAGACAGCACAGCACTCCCTCAATAATGAAGTAGCAGTGTTGGCCTAGCTGTTGTGCGCAAGTCTCTGGTGAGGGGCTGGAACACAAAACCGTCTGATTCAGTGTTGATGACACTACGCTTGACATAATTCTCGTCATTCTGGCCTCTTTGTCAAAAGATCGTGGATTCAAGTCCCACTGCACAGATTTGAGCACATCACCTAGGCCGGCTGTACTGAGGAAGCGCTGTTCTATCAGTGATGCCCACATTCGGAGTCGCTATAACGAGGCCCAGTCTTCCCTCTCAGGTGGAACTAAATGATCCGTGGTACAATTGGAAGAAGAACAGGTGAGTTTGCCGCGGTGTTCTGGCCTGTGTTTATCCATCGACCAGCATGACTGAAAAAAGATTAACGGTTTATTATCATATGGCTATTTGTGGGAGCTTGCTATGCGCAAACAGCAGCATAGTGGTTCTGTTACTGAACTAGTACTCTAGAGGCACAGACTAATAATCCGGTAAATGTGAGTTCAAATCCCATCATGGCAACTGGGGAAATCTAAATATTGTTAATTAAATAAATCTGGATTAAAAAGTAAGTACCTGTAATGATGATCATGAAACTAGAGGATTGTCGTAATAAACCCATCAGGTTCACTAAGCTCCTGCCTTCCTTATCCGATCTGGCCTATATGTGACTCCACAACCAAAACAATGTGGTTAACTCATAACTGCCCTTTGAATTTACCTAGCAAGGCACTCAGTTTTACTACAAAGCTCGCACTGCGGGAGTACCTTCAGCAGAAGGACAACAGCAGTACAAGAAGGCGGCACAACACAACCTTCTGAAGGCAATTAGCCATGGGCAATAAATGCCGGCCTTACTTGCAATGCACACATCTTATGAAAGAATAAATTAATAAAAAGGCTGCCTTGTTAACCATATTACAATATTGACATACTCTTGAAAAAAAATAAAGCACTGAATTGGTTGGAAAGCGATTTGGGACATCCCGAGATTGTGAATCATGATATAAATGGGGGTTCGTTCTTTATCTCTTTCCCTGACAAATGATACACTCAATCCCGTAAAGAAATCCAATCCCACCATCCTCATTCGGCCAAAATATCCTCATCCAGTGCAAGTGTTGAGGACATTCGCATCCTGTTTTATCTATTCCATCTGGATACTGATTGGAATGTAATGGTCAGTCCTCACTCTCATAAAAGTTCCCAAATTGGCTGTCAACTCTGACAAGGAATTGCAGCTTTAAATGGAAATACTGTGAATGAGTATAAAATTATGGGCGAAATTTCTGCACAGTTATGATACTACGATGAAGAGTATCAAGGAGGTGAATAGGGAACAGCTGTTTATTGGGAGCGATAGATTTTTGTTGGATAAGTATTTGAAGGAATTGGAGGAAAGGTGGTAAAATCGAATTGAGAGATAGATCAGCCATTATCTAATTCAATAGCGGATCACTTTCGAGTTGGCTACATGGCTTCCTCCTGTTCATCGGTAACAGGCCTGTAGGGGTGAACAGCCGCCTCCTGTTCCGATGTAACAGGCTCCAGGGAGTGATTGGCCTCATCCTGTTGTTATGTAGCAGACTTTGGCGGGCATGGGAAAGTAATTCTCCAGTTCTTATTTAACGGTCTCGAGGGTCTGAACAGCCTATTTCTTTGCCTATGTAAGAGGCTCGAGGTGCAGAATGACCTCCTAATGTTCCTGTATAAAAAGTTCGAGGGTTTAAATGACCTCCCTCTTTTCTTATGTCACAGTAACGAGTGTCTGAATGGCCTCCTATTTTCCCTATGTAACAGTATCGAATATCTGAGTCGCCTCCTCTTATTCTTATGTAACACATCGAATGGCCTTCTCCTATTCCTATGTAACAGATTCGAGTGTCTGAATGGTCATCTCCTTTTTCTACGTAACAGTATCAAGGGTTTGAATGGCCTCCGCCTATTCCTATGTGACAAGATCGAGTGTCTGAATGGTCTGTATCTGTTCCTATGAGCGTGAATCAGTATGTGGTCTCCACCTGCAGCCAGGTCAGATACGATCGCTCTTTCCTTATTTAACAGGCTCTGGGTGGTGATCACCTCAAGGACTCAGGCAGATATTGAAAATAAAAGCTACTCAGATGCCCAATCACCATTTACCATAAAGAGCTGCGCCCACTTCATTTGGGACCTGATAATATTTTCATCCATCGGGATACCTCCAATTGGAAAGCCAAAATTCTCTACTCCTTTTCCAAAATCGGAAGTTAACTTGGAATCTCATATGACCATTAAAGGACTCAATAACCATCTGGAAGAGAGACTTGCATCTAATGTACAGCACAGTGACAGACCATTTCCCCTAACTGGTGCAAACCAGTGTTTAAGCTGGACAGGAGTCTCCTCCCACCAATCTTCATCTAACCCAGTCAGCATAACTTCTAAACTGACAAAACAACAAGTGAATTAACACAACGCTTCAATTGGCCCATTGAAGGTGGTAGGCTTGTATGTGTTCAAGCACAGGACTCCCTGATTAGGTGCCAGTATACTTTCCAAAGGCATTCTATCGATTTGATCCATGGAATCTCGTTGATCAATATATCCCGGTTGCGGAGAGAATTGCCCCATCAGGTAGAAATACTGACATCGTGAGTAAGATCAAAGGCTGAATTTTGGCAATAATGTAACTAGTTATGACAATTTGATGAAAGACATGAAAGATGTTAAACTGGAACTGTTGTGAAACCGAATGTGTGCATGCAGATTCTGCTTTGCTTTGCAAAAAGATCATCTTGCTGAACTCTTTAGATGAACTGAAACTGATACGTGTCAAGTTGAAACTATTTCTTCATTTGGAAATTCTTGGTGATATTGTGTACTAAAAATTATAAGTGGAAATAAAAAGAAAAGATGGAGGTATTGCGTTCAGTTCCTCAGGAGTCGATATTAGGACCACTGCAACTTTTGATATATATTAATGACTTGGGGTTACAGGGCACAATTTTTAAATTTGCAGATGCCACGAAACTTAGAAGCTTAGTAAAAAATGAGGAAAATAGTCATCGATTGAAAGAGACACAGACTGGCTGGTGGATTAGACAGACACAACTGAAATGAAGTTGAATCTAGAGAAGTGTGAGGTGAGACGATTGATACTGAGAATGAGGAGAGACCATACACACTAAATTGTACAAAGAGACCTGGGGGTGCCTGTTCATAAATGTTTGACGTTGGCTGGACAAGTTAGCAGAGCAGTTAATAAAGCAAATGGGATCCTGGGATTTATAAATAGAGGCATAGAGTCCAAAAGCCAGGACGTTATGCTCAACCTGTATAAAACATGAGTTCCACCCCAGCAGTGGTATTGTGCCCAATCCTGGACACAGCATGTTAGGAAGGACACGAAGGCTTGAGTGAGGGTACAGATTAGATTTACTGCAATGGTTGCAGGGGTAGGGGATTACAGTTATCGGGATAGACTAGAGAAGCTGGGATTGTTCTCCTTTAAGCAGAGAGGGCTAAGAGGAGATTTGATAGAGGTCTTGAAAATCATGAAGGATTTAGAAAGAGTAAATTAAGCGAAACTGTTTCCAATAATGAATGGTCAATAACGACAGTCACAAATTTAAGGTGATTGGCAGAAGAACCAGAGGCGACATGAGAATAATTTATTTGGTCGCAATGAGTGGTTAGGATTTGGAATGCACTGGCCGATAGGCTGGTGGAGGCAGATTCAATCATGGCTTTCAAGAGGAGATTGGATAAATAATTGAAGAAGAAAAAAATGCAGCAGTAAGGGGAAAGAGTGGGGGATTGGGAGTCCCTGGATCACTCTTCGAAAGAGCAGGCACAGATTCCATGGGCCCAATGGCCCGCCTCTGTACTGTACGAGTCTATGATTCTATATCGAGCCTTTCATAATCTAAGGATGACCCAAAGCGCTTTACAGAAAAGTAAGCATGTTTGAATTGCAGCCACTGTTGTAATGTAACAAACGAGGTAGCCAAATATGCACACAGCAAAGTCCAACGACAGCAATGCGACAATGATTGGATAAAGTGTTTTACAGTGATCAATATTAACCACGATGTCAGGGGAGAACTTGACTGCTCTTCTTCGAAAAAAAATGCAATGGGATCTATTTCGTCCACCTGAGAGGCCAGACGAGGCCCTCGTTTTAATGACTCATCAGAAAGACAGCACCACAGACAGCGCAGCACTCCCTCAGTAATTCACTTGTCATGTTGGTTTAGATGTTGTCTTCAGGTCTCTGCTGTGGGGCTTGAACCCAAAGACGTCAGATTCAGAGCTGGCGTCTATACATTTGAAATCGTTCCCATCACTCTGGCCTCTGAGTCAGAAGGTCGTGGGTTTAAGTCACAGAATCAATCACCAAATCTAGAGAAAAAGCACTAGGCAAACTAATGGGATGAGAGGCTGATAAGCCACCTGGACATGAATACATTCTAGTGTCTTAAAATAAGTGGCTGCAGAGAGAGTGGATGCAGAGGTGCAATCTTTCAAAATTCCAGAGATTCTGGGAAGGGGCCAGCGGCTTGGAAAACCACAAATTTAAACCCCAATTCAAAAAAGGAGGGAGACAGAAAGCAGGAAGCTATAGGCGAGTAGTCATTACCTCTGTCATTAGGAAAATACGACAACCCATTATTAAGAACGTAGTAGCAGGACATTTAGATAAAACATAAGACAATCAAGCAGAGTCAACATGGTTTTATGAAAGGGATATCATATTTGACAAATTTATTAGGGTTCTTTGAGGAAGTAACGAGGAGGGTGAATAAAGGGGAACCAGTAGATATAGTGTATTTGGATTTCCAAAAGGCATATGAAAAGGTGCCACATAAAAGGTTAATGCACAAGATACGAGCTCATGGTGTTGGGGATAATATATTAGCATGGATAGAGGATTGACTAACTACAGAAAACAGAGAGATGGGAAAAGCGAGTCATTTTCAGGTTGGCAATCTATAACTAGTGGGTTGCCACGGGGATCAGTGCTGGGGCTTCAAATATTTACTATCCGTATTTATGACTTGGATGAATGAAGCAAGTGTATTGTAGCCAAATTTGCTGACGTTTGTTAGGAGGAAACAAAGCGTCTGCAAAGGGATATAAATAGGGTAATGAGTGGGCAGAAATGGGGCAGATGGTGTGTAATGTGGGAAATGTGAGGTTATCCATTTTGTTAAGAATAGAAAGGCAAAATATTTAAATGTAGAGAGACAGCAGAGGGATTTGGGTGTCCCCGTAAATGAAACACATGAAGTAGCATGCAGTTGCAGCAAGTAACTAGGAAGGCAAATTGAATGTTGGCCATTATTGCAAGAGAGATGGAGTTTAAATTGGAGAAGTCTTGCTCTATCTGTAGAGGGCCTTGGTGAGACCGCCTACAGTTTTGATCTTACTGTTTAAGGAGGGATATAATTGTATTTGAGACAGTTCAGAGAAGGTTCACTAGGTTGGTCCATGAAGCAGCATTCTTATGAGGAAAGATTGAGCAGGGTGGTCCAATACCCATTGGAGTTTCGAAGAATCAGAGGTGAGCTTATTGAAACACATAAGATTCTGAGTGGGCTTGACAGGGTAGATGCTGAGAGGATGTTTCACCTTGTGAGTGTATCTATAATTAGGGGTATAGATTCAGAATAAGATTTATCCCATTTAAAAATGGAGATGAGGAGGAATTTCTTCTCACTCAGTGTCATGAATTTTTGGAATTCTTTACAGCAGCGAGCTGACAAGGCCGAGTCATTGAATGCAGTCAAGCCTGAGATAGGCAGATTTTGAACTACATTGGAGTCGATGATTATGGAGAACAAGCAGGAAAGTGGAGCTGAGACCAAGGTCAGATCATCCATCATCTTAATGAATGGTGGAGCAGGATTATAGAAAATAGGTGCAGGAGTAGGCCACTCGGCCATTCGAGTCTGCACCGCCATTCAATATGAGCAT
>JARFOE010322441.1:0-10336 GCA_031763465.1 Squatina squatina
GGGCTTGAAACGGAGTGATTATGTTTAGCTGGTTGAAGGACTTGGTCTCATGAAACCTTCTACTCCCGAAGTACGCCTGTCCAGCTACAACTTACACTCAATTTGAATTGAAAAAAAATTTCAATGAGACCAATTCCCCGGTGAAAGTTACCAGCGCAAATCCAGTGCAAATATGAGTGTTATTCGGGGGCCCAAGTTGCAAAAGTAGCGCAATCCAATTGAGGGCCCTTAGTGCTCAGCAGGCAGAATTATCAACAGTCACCTATGCAGTCACACACCCCTCGGAACTTTCCCCTCCTTACACCATCTGCTCTGACGCAACATCTGCATGCAACTCATGTACAGAACATTTGGCCATTTGGACCCGACGAGGGTTTAAGTCAGCAGATGGAAAGCCTTGGATCACAGCACCGATGTTGGCAACAATATTGTGAGCTGTCAAGGGAAACGCACACGAGTATTACGTCGACAAAGTCAAGGCCCACTCGAAAACCGAGCCCCGATGGGGAAGGCAATCAGAAAGCCGGCAAACTGGCCTGGAGGGGTGCGGAGAGAGGAGCCCTGTGGGCCCCTCTCACCAGTCTGGAGTGGTGGCCACTGCCGCCCGTGCTCAGAGTACAGTGGCCCCTCCTGCCGGATCTTAAAACCGTTCAGTTAAAAGATGTAGTGCTTGAAGACAATCATAAAGGGAAAAGAAGAAGGAAGAAACATAGAGGGACCCTGTGGAGCAAGGGATGTAGAAATTAGAGAAGGGATGCTATTTAAAGGTGCATACTCCCCGACCCTCTTGAACCACGTAGGTGGTAACCAATACTGTACCCGAACATGCTGTTTCACAATTACCCATGATGTACCGGAGGGTAATATTCCAGATTTCGCCTTGGGGGTGCTAAAAACACCACTCGAGATGGGGACTCCCTCACATCGTGGAGTCGGACCAAGGGAGTCGTTTCACAGCTCAGGTGATGCAGGCCACCCTTAAACTGTTGGGAAAAATGGCAACTAGCCCACAACCCGCAGTTGTCGGGAATTGTGGAAAGACTGAACCGTACCCCAATACTGGTCTTACGTAAAGAACTGAATGAAAACCCCACCAAGTGGGACGAGATACTGCCTTTAATTCTGATGGACATACACAGTACAGAGTCGAAGGGAACTGGATATTCTCCATACGAGCTGGTTACAGGGAGACCCATGAGAACTCCAACATACTTGTTGGTTCCTACACTGACAGAGAAACAGACCAAAGAAGTGACCAGAGATAAGTTCCTAAATGACTTGTGGGAAACCCTGAGAAATTTCCGCCTGGGAGCTGCCCACAATATCGGAAGGGCACACCAAGGCAACCGGTTACTTTTAGCCCCAGGTAGGCCACAGAAATGGAGATCGGTAGCCAGGTGATGGTACAAAATTACGCGAGGGTGGGTGTGTTCGAATCCCTATACAAGGGACTCTATAGTATCGTCGATAACGCTAGCCCCATGGTGTATGCAGTTCAGCTAGCCAAGAGAGTTAAATGGTTTCATATTAACCAGGTGAAGCTATTTCTGCCCACAAACAGACCACGATTATGAGCATGATTGGAATGCAGCTAGTCTACTGGAATGATACGGAGGAAATGCCCGATGCCGCGCTTCCCCAGGTATAGTATGATCCAGGTGAAGGGGGACAGGATGCGGGAGTTGTCGGCACCTCCTCGGCCCAAGGTCCGGAGACAGCTTCTACTCGCAGACGAGACCAACAGATTCTTACCACCCCACGACGTAGCAAAAGGAAGAAAATTTAGACTGCATCAGTGCTAAAAGCCGAAATGGCTAATGGTTGAGGGAAGGGTGCAGGACTGAAAGTGATACTCCATTGTGTCCCCTTCTTCCTATAGGTAAGGACCAAGCAAAAGATGAATAAAATGAAGACATGGTTCTGGCCAATGATCGGGATTCTACTCCATCTAGAAGATTTCACATCAGCCCATTCGGTATCCTGGATCATAAATCACTACCTCCCTCAATAACGGTTCAATTATAGTTGTCCTGAAGGTGCCACCCCAAGGCGAAATCTGGAATATTAACCTCCAGTACTGTCATGGAAATATTGTCGATGAAATTATTGAATTATTGAGACAAAGACTTCGAGCTTCGTTTCCAGGATTTTATTGGCGTGATATCACGGAGAGCCTGCAGCAGTCCAGGACTGCCCACCAGCGCTCTGACTTACAGTTCGTACAGAGCCTATATTTATACACCAAAGTAAACAAGTTTTCATGCAAAGCCTAAAGAATTACAACATCTACTCAGCCTTGTATTACAGGATATATCAGTCAGCCCTAAGATAAGATTGTAGCAGTGTCTTTTATACATTTGTTAGTAACGTCTTCTTTATCACTTCCCAGTTCCAGGCGGTCGGGTTCTATCGAGACGACCTTCAAGCTCAGCACATTCCCGTGTGACATGTTTTAACTAGTTTCAGCCAAGTCTGAACCACCACCCATATAGCTTTTAAAATTAAGTCAAGTATCCCAGCATTCTCCATTTTCTGTTAATTCTCTTCTACAATTCCCTCCTTGTTGATCTACTGATCAACACTATTTACAAAATTATAGTGTCTTCTTTATGAAAAGGGGGTTTATATGCTTGTGGATACGGGCGCATATTTAAACATGCTTCTTCATCATAATCATTGAATTCCTGTTTTTGTTCCTTTTTTTGATCTAGCATTTTAGTGGCCCTCTTTAGCGCCGCAATTGATCCTGTCACTTGCCCTAGTAGGTATCTTACTCTTAACCACATGCAACATATTAAGAGTAACAAGATTCCAGTTACTGCAAAGATTATCACTAGGTGTACTAATAAATTTAGAACTGCCGATGCCTTAGGGGACCATCCCTTAAAGACATCCCACCAATGAAGTGTTGTCAAATCAGTCACCCGAGTGGCTATCCTTTCCAAACCTTTTTCACTATAGCTCATGGCTACCTGTAGAGTATGCAGATTTCGCCCTCTTTTTTCAAGTTCCCTAGTAACTTCTTTGTTTTTTTTTCCAGGAATTCTGCCAATTTCTTTATTTTTATGGTGGGTGGCTGATCGCTTATTCCCAATACAGTTCTTTGCATAACGTCAGCCCATTTTCCCAGCTGATAGGATTTGTTTGTGTGGGGGTCAAAAACAGTGTAGACATCCTTAAAACAGCTATTGATGGGGGGCTCTTTTTTAGTCCCATCTAGATACAATGCGTTTATACTACTTATACAGACTTGGTTTTGCCCTATTTCATGTAATACAGTATCATTACAAGGTAATAGGTGCCCTATGCAAGTTCCTTGAGAATGTTGCATAGAGCAAGGGTCGTATACCGGGGTATGCAGAGGGCATACCTTCCCGAAAGGCCAATCCTCACAGTCTGAAGCTTCATGTGTTTTATTATCGTGACCTATCCATTTCCCTTTGAATTCAGGGTGCCAAAAATAATTTCCAAAAAGGTGGGGCAGTGTAATAAATTGGCACCATATCTGTGCTTCTGTCACAATAACCACTTTCATAGTAAAATTACACCCCTTGTCATCACATCTAGTGTATCTTAATTCTGGCTTGACTTCCAATTTTCTTTCTTTGAATCCAAATAACTTTAACCAACTGTTGGTGTGTCCTGACATAGCCTGTCGTTCTAATTCAGCTCTTAAAAGCTGCCTTGTGATTTCCTTAAACATACATTGTGTATGGTTATTAACCGCTTGCTGCTCCTCTTCGACACTTCCTATAGCCCTAGTTACCTTATCCACTTGTTTCCATCTCATCACATCCGATAACCAACTAGAGAACATCTGGCCTGTTAACCCTTTATCCCATAGATTACGCATTCTTATAGCATCTCCCGCCAGTCCTCCTACTTTCTGTATCTTATTCTGCAAAGTTTCTATATCCATGGCATTCAGGGCTCCCATTCCTGTTCCTACACCCCCCAAAATTGTAGCCATCAAATCCCGTCTTTTTCTATCTCCAATTGGGGTTTTTGTTAACCTAGACTGTATTTTAGTTATGTTACAGCCGTCTTTAGGTTCCGGCTCATATTGTACTTGTACTGTGAGATTTAGAGTGTAAGGGGACAGAAGCACAGAGGTACAAGTGGAATGCAACCTTTGTAGATGATCCATGGGACTTTCTTCTGCCTTTACCTTTTTAACTGACCACACGTTTACCCAGGGTCCTCTTCCTTCTATAGAAGTGCCATTGGTACATACATACCACCGGGAGGTATTTAATTGAACTTCCTCTCGTGGCTTCCAATCTCTTCCTGTACTATTCTGCGTATAGTTTTGATACCATGCTCTTAATCTCTTCCTGTCTGCCAGAATCTCAGGGTGGTTTTGCACGCTACACATCATATTCATCCCTTCCTTCCATTCAATGCTTATCGTAACATAATTCCCTTTGCTGAGTGTTAATATGCCTTGCCCGTTGCCTACCCAGAACCCACAGGCTTCACATGTTATAGTCCCATTGCCTATGGAACACTGGGCCCCAGCGGGGCAAGAGAAACTCCCTTGTGTCCGTTCCTTATCAGATCTTTTCCATCTTATCCGGCCCCTCCATTCACTTTTTGTTGGCGGATGGTTAAGCGTCCATACTGTGCACAGACAGGTTGCCGCTAGCACGAGCAGTTGTATCTTCATATTGTCTCGGGATGGTGTAACTTACACCTGGTGGCGTGTATCCAATCAGGCTTTTCCTTCACCTTTACTGCTGTTCTTGTGGTTAGCAACACCAGGTAAGGTCCTTTCCACCTAGGAGAGAAAGAATCCTTATTTATTGCTTTTACATATACTTGGTCTCCTGGTTTAAAAGGGTGTGTGTTTCCTTCTGTGGGGTGTACCTGGGCCTGTCTCACCTTCTCATGTATTTTTCCAGCAGTTTCGCACATGGCCTGGGCATATCTCAGGGATGCCTCATCGGTCCATATCAGGGCTACTGCTGCTGGAGTCATTGGGGGGCGTGTTCCCATTGTCATAGGACGTCCCATGAATACTTCATGAGGGGTTAGGCCTGTATTTCGATTTTTTTGATTTCTCAGAGCATACATTACTATGGGCGTGGCATCTGGCCACGGCAACCCATTCTGCTGACATACTTTAGTCAGGGTGGATTTGATTATTCCATTCATCCTTTCCACCATTCCTGACGATTGAGGTTGATAGGGTATGTGTAGTTTCCAATCGAACCCTAACGCCTCAGTCAGGGCTTTTACCAATTTACTGGTGAAATGAGTTCCTCTGTCACTGTTAATACCCATAGGTATTCCGAATCGTGGTATTATTTCTTTCATCAGTACACTAATCACTGTTCTAGCATCGTCCTTCCTGGTGGGGTATGCCTCCACCCATCTTGAAAACATGTCCACTATCACTAATAGATACTTAAATCCCTTTGCTGGTGGCATGTGTACGAAATCTATTTGTAAATTTTCAAAGGGTATTTCAGGTTGAGGCAGGTGATCATAAGTAGCTGAGGTCTTACCCCTATTATTCTGTTGACATATCAAGCAGGTACGTGCTACTTTTTCAATGATTACTGTTATCCCTGGAGCATACCATTGCTGACATATAGCATGTATCATCCCTCCTTTTCCCATGTGAGCATGGCCATGGGCCAAGCGAGACAGGGGCAAAAACAAACTCCTGGGGCACACTACACGCTGGTCCGGATGGATCCAGATCTGCTGATTATTTTGGTAACAACCTGCTTTCATCCAAGACCGTTGTTCTTGTATGGAAGCTTGCGCCTGTGCCTGTTGCAACTGGGGTTGTGATATCGCAGATGGGATTTGGACAGCCGCAGCCTGCAATTGTGGATGCTGCTGGAAGGCCACTTGCTTTGCCGTATGATCAGCAAACCTATTACCACGGGAAACTTCATCCTCTAAGGTGGTGTGAGCTTCACATTTCAGGACTGCTATTCTGCTTGGCAGCTGAACAGCATCCAGCAAGTTTATAACTAACTGGGCATGCTTAATGGGCTGACCGGAGGAGGTAATGAAACCTCTATTTTTCCACAGCTGGCCAAAATCATGGACCACGCCAAATGCATATCGCGAGTCAGTATAAATATTGACTGTTTTATCTTTAGCTAGAATACATGCTCTCGTTAAGGCAAATAATTCAGCCGCTTGCGCAGACGTTCCCGAAGGCAGAGCAAAGGCTTCCACCACAGCATGTGGAGTCACAACTGAATAACCGGCAAGCAACAATGCATCACTGGGTCTGTGGGAGGAACCATCAGTAAAGAGAATCATATCAGGATTGTCCAAGGGGTGATCAAGTAGATCTGGTCGAGGGGTAGTGGTTGCTTCCACCAATTGCAGGCAATCATGCTCATGTTGATGGTCCTCGGACGGTTCTGGAATAAATGTCGCTGGATTCACAACCAGCGCACGTCTGTAAGTATAATTGGTTTTAGAGAGAATAATTACTTCATAGCCAGTGCGACGTGCGACTGTAAAATGTTGCGTGGCAGATGAGTTTACCAACAATAAAACGGCATGTGGTACAACCACGGTGCATGGATGGTCGAGCACAAGGGGAACTGATTTTTCTACCATTGTAGCCGTTGCAGCCACGGCTCGTAAACAGGTAGGCATACCTCTAACCACTGCAGGCAAAGTCACTGAATAATAAGCGACAGGGCGCTTTCCACCCCCATGTTCCTGTACCAGGATCCCGGTGGCAAATCCCTTGGTCTCATTAACATACATCATAAAGGGTTTGTTATAATTCGGAAGTCCCAATGCCGGGGCGTTGACCATAGCCTGTTTTAAATCGTTAAAGGCTGCTTCTCTTTCTGGAGTCCAAATAACAACAGGGGGCTCACTCTGCAAAGTAGCTTGTCGTAATACCGCATCCATTTCTCGGTAGTCCAGTATCCATTGCCTACAGTAGCCTACCATCCCCAAAAACGACAGGACTTCTTTTTTAGTTCGAGGGACCGGTACCCTAGCTACTGCTTGTATTCTTTCTGCTCCGAGTTTTCGTTGGCCCTTTTGGAGCTGAAACCCCAAGTATTGGACTGTGTCCTGACAATACTGCAGTTTCTCCATTGACACTCTATGACCTCTCGCTGCTAAATGCTGCAGCAGGCGGAGAGTGTCCTGCTGACAAGTCGGCCCCTCTTCTGAAGCAACTAATAAATCGTCAGCATACTGTATGAGCGTCGAGTCTTTAGATAATGGGCACTCATCCAAATCTCTTTTTACTGCTGCCGCGTAAACGGCAGGGCTCTCTGTATATCCTTGGGGCAAGCGCGTCCACGTATATTGCTGGTGCTTGTAAGTAAATGCAAACAAATATTGGCTATCGGGGTGCAGAGGTATGGAGAAAAAGGCCGAGCATAGATCTATAACGGAAAAGGTGTTTGCAGTCGCGGGTATTGAGGAGAGAATGATGTTGGTATCGGGTACCAAGGGGGCGATAGGAACTACTATCTTATTTACGGCTCGCAAATCTTGCACAAATCGCCATTCGTCGGGTCTTCCCACCTTAGGGATAGGCAGAATAGGGGTATTGCAGGGGCTCTGTGTCCTTATTAATACCCCTTGCCGTAGTAAGGCGTCCATCACTCCCTCTATTCCTTTCTCTGCCTCAGGTGCCAATCTGTATTGCTTTATACAGGGGAGGGCGGCATTCTTTTGTAACTGGACACGATGAGCAGGGGCTGAATGCACTTTTCCCACATGATTTTTGTGCTGCGCCCACAATTTCTGAGGGACTGTTGCTAGCGTGGAGGGGGGCAGCTGACGGCGTTTCAAGGGAGGCTGTTGTCTTTCAAACGTGGAGTGCCATCATTCTTTCTTCCACGTCACCCGTCCCTCCTGTTTACTAAAGAACTCCACCAGGCAATTTCTTCCATCAATAGTGATGCAGATATTATAAACCGCCTGCCTGCATTGTGCTTCCTTGATCACTTCACCTATTTGCTTTGCCTTAGCGGGATGCCTTATGGCTAATGTCAGGTGGGGAACAGAAGTCAACCCCATCCTGAACATTTCTTGTTGGCTGGGTTCCAATTCTACTAGCATTCCCAGTCCCACTTTCCCAAAAAATAGGTAGGGAGTGACGTGCAAATAGATTTGTTTTCCCATATATTTTTCTGCTTCTTTTACATAATTTTCATCATCTATATGTGCATACCAAGCCGTACAATGTATTTTTTCCACTTCGCGGCTGGTTTCTATTACATACTTTAAGTGTTGGGTCCAAGGATCATATACCTCCTCCAAAGCCTTGCGCATACCAATGACCAATTCACTGTAAGGGTTTGTGTTCAACTGCCAAAAGTACAAGATCGGCACAGAGTGGTCAGGCACATTCTCTCGGGGCATTAAGTTTAGTAATTGATGGGTCCTTATTTGAGGTAATTCCATGTACATGCCTTCATTGGTACAATGGATTACCGCTCCTAATTTGCAGAGCGTTTGTCTTCCTAACATAGGGAGGGGTGCTGTTTTTGAGATTATAAAAGTATCCACTAAGGGCACATTATCCACCGTTACCTCCACTGGCTGTGACAAAGGCTCTATCATAGGGATGCCGGCTACTCCCATCGTAACGACAGTGGACTGGCTGGGAGGTATTTCCACGGAGGGTGGTACAGAGGACATAGTAGCGCCGGTATCGACCAGAAGATCCACATAATGATTTCCTATTTTAACTACTGCCATGGGTTCTTCTTTCATGGATTTGGATAATCTGATCATGGCCGCCTGTACCACTATATCTCCGTGGCATCCCTATGGGTTCTGACCCGGATTGGGATGCGTGAAAGAGAAAGGGGGGCCTCTTTCAGCCGGGGGAGCGTAAGCTCCCGGGCAATTTCCAGTCCAATGCCCGCTTCGATCGCATTTTCTGCACCAGGAGAAAGAGGGGCCTCTATCATCCGGGGAGTTAATTGCCGGGAAGTTAGTTTGACAATCTCTAGCCCAGTGTCCTCTTTTTCCACAATTTCTGCATTCGTCCTGTGACATATCTCTCATCTGCCATTGTCCTCTTCCTCTGCCTCTGCCACCTCTATTATTTCCTCCGCGCCCTTTCCACTGACCACGTCCCTGCCCTCCCTGTCCTTGGTAATACTGTCCTGCCACCTTAGGCTTCGAGTCTTTGGGGGGCACGAACAATCCCTCTCTTTATCCATATTTAACAGTGCCGTAATCACATCCTTCCATGTCTGAGTTTGCCAAGTCAAATTAATCAATTTAAAACTCTGAGCCTGTTCGGGCAACAGACAATTTAGTAATGTTTGGATAGCCAAGGGTTCATTTTCGTCTATTGGAACTCCAGCGTTTTCTTCCCAACAGCTTTTAAACCTTGCCACAAACTCTGGCATCCTCTCACCCTTCTTCTGCAAACATCGCGTCACTTCACCTATATCACTATGCTTCTTAGCTCCCTTCATAATAGCTTCTTTTCCTCTGTTTTCTAACCAGTGAGTGAGGGACTCATTTCCTTGATTTAGCAAATCATCATTTGTTGCCCAATCTCCATTTACTCCAGGGGGAACAGCAAACCCTTCTTTCAGGGCTGGCCAAGCTGAGCCATAAGCATATTTTAAGAGTAGCAATACATCGCCCGGAAGGGGGTTATAAATAGTACACACTTGTTGTAGCCAGTTAAGGAACGCGGTTGCCTTTTTTATAGGGTCGGGGGCTTCATTTACCATTGCTCTAGCTTCTGTGGGGGTCCAAGGCTTCAGGACTGCCGTGGTACCTATCATTATCTTAGGTTGTTGCGTGATGGTAGAGTCTGCTAGTCCCGCTTCCTTTTCTTGTTCTTTTCCTCCCCTTTTTCTTTGCCTTAGCTGCCTGTCTGATCCTGTTCCCGTGGGAGCAGTGCTATCGGGCCGGACAATTCCTCCAGAGGCTTCAGGAGGAGCTTCTGCTGCTCCTCCCGTTTCCTCCTCTGGGGTAGGTGGGAGAGACGGCGGGGCCGTGGGGTGTGCCGGTGTAACGGGGAATACTATGGGCACGGGATGTTCACCCATCTGTCCCTCTGGCGGACTCCCTTGTGAATTATAGGGAGGCGGCTGTGCTCTCCAGGCAGCAGCCATTAACAATAATTTATTCAATTCATCTGACTTTTCGGGTTCCTCTACTGATATTTTAGGATACATACTTGCTACAGGTACTTTTCCTGTCAATTTATCTTATCAATTCCAATTTCAGAAACAAGCATGGTCATTTAACATTCGTCTTTCAAAGGTGAGACACAAAATTCACAATTCTTTTACTTCACACGTTGAGCTTTTGTTTCTCAACAGAAAAGATACCAATTGTTTTAAACTTTTCACACTTTCAAGAC
>JARFOE010323317.1:0-10280 GCA_031763465.1 Squatina squatina
GTGTGCCTTCTCTCTAACTGTGCTGCATTTGCGGTGATGATGGGTCTTCTCTCTAACTGTGCAGCATTTCTGGAGATGATGAGCCTTCTCTCTAACTGTGCAGCATTTGTGCTGATGATGGGCCTTCTCTCTAACTGTGCAGCATTTGTGGTGCTGGTGGGCCTTCTCTCGAACTATCAGTTCTTGTTGTGATGCTGGGCCTTCTCCCTTACTGTGCAGCATTTGCGGTGATGTTGGGCCTTCTCTTTATCTGTGCAGGATTTGCGGTGATGTTGGGCCTTCTATCTTACTGTGCAGCCATGCTGTTGATGAATGGCCTTCTCTCTAACTGTGCAGCATTTGTGGTGATGCTGGGCCTTCTATCTTACTGTGCAGCCATTGTGTTGATGTTGGGCCTACTCTCTAACTGTGCAACATTTGCGGTGACGATGGGGCCTTCTTGCTAATTGTGCAGCATTTCTGGTGATGATGGGGCCTTCTTTCTAACAGTGCAGCATTTGTGGTGATGTTGGGCCTTCTATCAAACTGTGCACCATATTTGGTGAAGGTGGGCCATCTCTCCAACTGTGCACCATTTGTCGTGATGCTGGTCCTTCTCTATAACTGTGCAGCATTTGTGGTGATGATGGACCTTCTCTCTAACTGTGCAGCATTTCCAGTGATGATGGGCCTTCTCTCTAAATTTGCAGCATTTCCGGTGATGTTGGGCCTTCTCTCCACCTGTGAACCATATGTGATGAAGGTGGATCTTTTCTCTAACTGTGCAGCATTTGTGGTGATGATGGGCCTTCTCTTTAATGTTGCAGCAATTGTGGTGATGTAGGGCCATCTCTCCAACTGTGCAGCATTTGTGGTGAATGTGGGCCTTCCCTTTAACTGTGCAGCAATTGTGGTGAAAGTGGGGCTTCTCTCTAACTGTGCAACATTTGTGGTGATGCTGGGCCTTCTATCTTACTGTGCAGCCGTTGTGTTGATGATGGGCCTTCTCTCTAACTGTACAGCATTTGCAGTGATGCTGGGCCTTCTATCTTACTGTGCAGCCGTTGTGTTGATGTTGGGCCTTCTCTCTTACTGTGCAGCATTTGTGGTGATGATGGACCTTCTCTCTAACTGTGCAGCATTTGTGGTGATGATGGGCCTTCTCTCTAACTGTGCAGCATTTGTGGTGATGATGGGCCTTCTCTTTAACTGTGCAGCAATTGTGGTGATGATGGGCCATCTCTCCAACTGTGCAGCATTTGTGGTGAAGGTGGGCCTTCCCTTTAACTGTGCAGCAATTGTGATGAAGGTGGGGCTTCTCTCTAACTGTGCAACATTTGTGGTGATGATGTGCCTTCTCTCTAACTGTGCAGCATTTGTGGTGAAAGTGGGGCTTCTCTCTAACTGTGCAGCATTTCCAGTGATGCTGGGCATTCTCTCTAACTGTGCAGCATTTCTGGAGATGATGGGCCTTCTCTCTAACTGTGCAGCATTTCTGTTGATGATGGGCCTTCTTTCTAACTGTGCAGCATTTTTGGTGATGTTGGGCCTTCTCTCTAACTATGCAGCATTTGTGGTGATGTTGGGCCTTCTCTCTAACTGTGCTGCATTTGTGGTGATGTTGGGCCTTCTCTCTAACTGTGCAGCATTTGTGATGATGATGGGCCTTCTCTCTAACTGTGCAGCATTTGTTGTGATGCTGGGCCTTCTCTCTAACTATCAGTACTTGTTGGGATGCTGGGCCTTCTCCCTTACTGTGCAGCATTTGTGGGGATGGGGGGACCTTCGTTCGAACTGTGCAGCATTTGCGGTTATGTTGGGCCTTCTCTTTATCTGTGCAGAATTTGTGGTGATGCTGGGCCTTCTATCTTACTGTGCAGCCGTTGTGTTGATGATGGGCCTTCTCTCTAACTGTGCAGCATTTGCGGTGATGCTGGGCCGTCTATCTTACTGTGCAGCCATTGTGTTGATGCTGGGCCTTCTCTCTAACTGTGCAGCATTTGTGGTGATGATGGACCTTCTCTCTAACTGTGCAGCATTTGAGGTGATGATGGGCCTTCTCTCTAACTGTGCAGCATTTGTGCTGATGATGGGCCTTCTCTCTAACTGTGCAGCATTTGTGCTGATGATGGGCCTTCTCTCTAACTGTGCAGCACTTGTGCTGATGATGGGGCTTCTCTCTAACTGTGCAACATTTGCGGTGATGATGGGCCTTCTCTCTAACTGTGCAGCATTTGTGGTGATGATAGGCCTTCTCTCTAACTGTGCAGCATTTCTGGTGATGACGGGGCCTTCTTTCTCACTGTGCAGCATTTGAGGTGATGATGGGCCTTCTCTCTATCTGTCAGTATTTTAGGTGATGATGGACCTTCTCTCTATCTGTCAGCATTTTTGGTGATGTTGAGCCTTCTCCTTTACTCTGCAGCATTTGTGTTGATGGTGGGACTTCTCTCTAACTATGCAGCATTTCTGGTGATGATGGGGCCTTCTTTCTAACTGTGCAGCATTTATGGAGATCATGGGCCTTCTCTCTAACTGTGCAGCATTGGCGGTGATGATGGTGCCTTCTCTCTCACTGTGCAGCATTGGCGGTGATGATGGTGCCTTCTCTCTAACTGTGCAGCATTTGTGGTGATGGTGAGCCATCTCTCTCACTGGGTAGCATTTGCCTTGACGATGTGCCTTCTCTCGAAGTGTGCAGCATTTGTGGTGTAGGTGTGCCTTCTCTCAAACTGTGCACCATTTGTGGTGATATTGGGCCTTCTCTCCAACTGTGCACCATATTTGGTGAAGGTGGGCCATCTCTCCAACTGTGCACCATATGTGGTGATGTTGGGCATTCTCTCCAACTGTGCACCATATGTGGTGAAGGTGGCCCTTCTCTCCAATTGTGCACCATTTGAGGTGATGATGGGCCTTCTCTCTAACTGTGCAACATTTGTGGTGATGCTGGTCCTTCTCTCTAACTGTGCAGCATTTGTGGTGATGATGGGCCTTCTCTCTAACTGTGCAGCATTTGTGGTGAAGGTGGGGCTTCTCTCTAACTGTGCAGCATTTCCGGTGATGATGGGCCTTCTCCCTAACTGTGCACCATTTCTATTGATGTTGGGCCTTCTCTCTAACTGTGCAGCATTTCTGGAGATGATGGGCCTTCTCTCTAACTGTGCAGCATTTGTGGTAATGATGGGCCTTCTCTCTAACTGTGCAGAATTTGTGGTGCTGATTGGCCTTCTCTCGCACTGTGCAGCATTTGCGGTTTTGATGGGCCTTCTCTCTAACTGTGCACCATTTGTGCTGATGATGGGCCTTCTCTCTAAATGTGCAGAATTTGTGGTGATGATGGGCCTTCTCTCGAACTATCAGCCTTTGTGGTGATGATGGGCCAATTCGCTAACCGTGCAGCATTTATTGTGATAATGGGCCTTCTCTCTAACTATCAGCCTTTGTGGTGATGATGGGCCTTCTCTCTAACTGTGCAGCATTTCTGGTGATGATGGTCCTTCTCTCTGAATGTGCAGCATTTTCGTTGACAATGGGACTTCTCTCTAATTGTGCAGCATTTATGGTGATAATGGGCCTTCTCTCTAACTATCAGCCTTTGTGATGATGGTGGGCCTTCTGTCTAACTGTGCAGCATTTGTGGTGATAATGGGACTTCTCTCTAACTATCAGCCTTTGTGGTGATGGTGGGCCTTCTCTCTGAATCTGCAGCATTTGTGGTGATGATGGGCCTTCTCTCTAACTGTGCAGCATTTGCGGGGATGATGGGCCTTCTCTCTTACTCAGCAGCATTTGAGATGATGGTGAGCGTTGTCTCTAACTGTGCAGCTTTTTCGGTGAAGCTGGGGCCTTCTCGCTAACTCTGCAGCATTTGCAGTGACGATGGGGCCTTCTTTCTAACTGTGCAACATTTCTGGAGATGATGGGCCTTCTCTCTAACTGTGCAGCATTTGAGGTGATGCGTGGCCTTCTCTCTACCTGTGCAGCATTTCTGGGGATGATGGGCCTTCTCTCTGAATGTACTGCATTTGCAGTGATGATGGGCCTTCTCCCAACTCTGCAGCATTTCTGTTGATGATGGGCCTTCCCTCTAACTGTGCAGCATTTGCGGTGATGATGGGCCTTCTCTCTAACTGTGCAGCATTTCTGGAGATGCTGGGCATCCTCTCTGAATGGGCAGCTTTTGCGGTGATGTTGGGCCTTCTATCTTACTGTGCAGCCATTGTGTTGATGATGGGCCTTCTGTCTAACTGTGCAGCCTTTATGGTGATGATGGGCATCCTCTCTGAATGAGCAGCATTTGCGGTGATGATGGGGCCTTCTCTCTAAATGTGCAGCATTTGTGATGATGATGGACATTCTCTCTAACTGTGCAACATTTGTGGCGATGGTGTGCCTTCTCTCTAACTGTGCAGCATTTGTGGTGAAGGTGGGTCTTCTCTCTAACTGTGCAGCATTTCTGGAGATGATGGGCCTTCTCTCTAACTGTGCAGCATTTGTGGTGATGATGGGCCTTCTCTCTAACTGTGCAGCATTTCTGGAGATGATGGGCCTCCTCTCTAACTGTGCAGCATTTGTGCTGATGATGGGGCTTCTCTCCAACTGTGCAGCATTTGTGGTGATGATGGGCCTTCTCTCGAACTGTGCAGCATTTGTGGTGAAGGTGGGGCTTCTCTCTAACTGTGCAACATTTGTGGCGATGGTGTGCCTTCTCTCTAACTGTGCAGCATTTCCGGTGATGATGGGTCTTCTCTCTAACTGTGCAGCATTTCTGGAGATGATGGGCCTTCTCGCTAACTGTGCAGCATTTGTGCTGATGACGGGCCTTCTCTCGAACTGTGCAGCATTTCTGGAGATGATGGGCCTTCTCTCTAACTGTGCAGCATTTGTGCTGCTGATGGGCCTTCTCTCTAACTATCAGTACTTGTTGTGATGCTGGGCCTTCTCCCTTACTGTGCAGCATTTGTGGGGATGGGGCGACCTTCCTTCGAACTGTGCAGCATTTGCGGTTATGTTGGGCCTTCTATCTTACTGTGCAGCCGTTGTGTTGATGATGGAGACTTCTTTCTAACTGTGCAGCATTTCTGGTGATGATGGGGCAACTTTCTAACTGTGCAGCATTTCTGGAGATGATGGGCCTTCTCTCTATCTGTCAGCATTTGAGGTGATGATGGGCCTTCTCTCTGTCTGTCAGCATTTGAGGTGATGATGGGCCTTCTCTCTATCTGTCAGCATTTGAGGTTGTGATGGGCCTTCTCTCTATCTGTCAGCATTTGAGGTGATGATGGGCCTTCTCTCTATCAGTCAGCATTTGTGCGGATGTTGATCCTTCTCTTTTACTCTGCAGCATTTGTGTCGATGGTGGGACTTCTCTCCAAATGTGCAGAATTTCTGCTGATGATGGGGCATTCTTTCTAACTGTGCAGCATTTATGGAGATCATGGACCTTCTCTCTCACTGTGCAGCATTGGCGGTGAAGATGGTGCCTTCTTTCTAACTGTGCAGCATTTGCGATGATGGTGAGCCATCTCCCTCACTGGGTAGCATTTGCCTTGACGATGTGCCTTCTCTCGAAGTGTGCAGCATTTGTGGTGATGTTGGGCCTTCTCTCCAACTGTGCACCATATTTGGTGAAGGTGGGCCATCTCTCCAACTGTGCACCATATGTGGTGATGTTGGGCATTCTCTCCAACTGTGCACCATATGTGGTGAAGGTGGCCCTTCTCTCCAACTGTGCACCATTTGTCGTGATGCTGGTCCTTCTCTCTAACTGTGCAGCATTTGTGGTGATGATGGGCCTTCTCGCTAACTGTGCAGCATTTCCGGTGATGATGGGCCTTCTCTCTAAATTTGCAACATTTCCTGGATGTTGGGCCTTCTCTCCAACTGTGAACCATAGGTGGTGAAGGTGGCCCTTCTCTCCAACTGTGCACCATTTGTCGTGATGCTGGTCCTTCTCTTTAACTGTGCAGCAATTGTGGTGATGATGGGCCGTCTCTCTAACTGTGCAGCATTTGTGGTGAAGGTGGGCCTTCTCTTTACCTGTGCAGCAATTGTGGTGATGATGGGCCGTCTCTCTAAATGTGCAGCATTTGTGGTGAAGGTGGGCCTTCTCTCTAACTGTGCAACCTTTGTGGTGAAGGTGGGCCGTCTCTCTAACTGTGCAGCATTTGTGGTGAAGGTGGGCCTTCTCTCTATCTGTGCAGCAATTGTGGTGAAGGTGGGGCTTCTCTCTAACTGTGCAACCTTTGTGGTGATGATGGGCCTTCTCTCTAACTGTGCAACATTTGTGGTGATGATGGTCCTTCCCTCTAACTGTGCAGCATTTGTGGTGATGATGGTCCTTCTCTGTAACTGTGCAGCATTTGTTGTGATGCTGGGCCTTCTCTCTAACTATCAGTACTTGTTGTGATGCTGGGCCTTCTCCCTTACTGTGCAGCATTTGTGGGGATGAAGGGACCTTCGTTCGAACTGTGCAGCATTTGCTTTTATGTTGGACCTTCTCTTTATCTGTGCAGGATTTGCGCTAATGCTGGGCCTTCTATCTTACTGTGCAGCCATTGTGTTGATGATGGGCATCCTCTCTGAATGGGCAGCATTTGCGGTGATGATGGACCTTCTCTCTAACTATCAGCATTTCAGGTGATGATGGGCCTTCTCTCTGAATGTGCAGCATTTGTGCTGATGGTGGGCCTTCTGTCTAACTGTGCAGCATTTGTGCTGATGATGGGCCTTCTCTCTAACTGTGCAGCATTTGTGGTGATGATGGGCCTTCTCTCTGACTGTGCAGCATTTGCGGTGATGATGGGCCTTCTCCCGAACTGTGCACCATTTGTATTGATGCTGGTCCTTCTCTCTAACTGTGCAGAATTTCTGGAGATGCTGGGCCTTCTCTCTAACTGTGCAGCATTTGTGGTGATGGTGGGCCTTCTCTCTAACTGTGCAACTTTTGCGGTGACGATGGGGACTTCTTGCTAACTGTGCAGCATTTCTGGAGTTGATGGGCCTTCTCTCTAACTGTGCAGCATTTGCGGTGATGATGGGCCTTCTCTCTAACTTTGCAGCATTTCTGAGGATGATGGGCCTTCTCACTGAATGTGCAGCATTTGCGGTGATGATGGGCCTTCTATCTAAATGTGCAGCATTGTGCTGATAATTGGCCTTCTCTCTTACTGGGCAGCATTTTTGGTGAGGGTGGGCGTTCTCTCTAACTGTGAAGCATTTTCGGTGATGTTGGGCCTTCTCTCTAACTTTGCAGCATTTGATTTGATGTTGGGCCTTTTCTCTTACTGTGCAGGATTTGTTCTGATGATGTGCCTTCTCTCCAAATGTGCAGCATTTTTGGTGATGTTGGGCCTTCTCTCTAACTGTGCAGCATTTTTGGTGATGTTGGGCCTTCTCTCTAACTATCAGCACTTGTGGTGATGATGGGCCTTCTCTTTATCTGTGCAGGATTTGCTGTAATTCTGGGCCATCTATCTTACTGTGCAGCAGTTGTGTTGACGATGGGCTTTCTCTCTGGCTGTGCAGCATTTGTAATGATGATGGGCCTTCTCTCGAAATATCAGCCTTTGTGGTGATGATGGGCCTTCTCTCTAACTGTGCAGCATTTATGGTGATGATGCACCTTCTCCCTAAGTGTGCAGCATTTCTGGTGATGATGGGCCTTCTCTCTGAATGTACAGCATTTGTGGTGATGATGGGCCTTCTCTCTCACTGTGCAGCATTTGTGGTGATGATGGGCCTTCTCTCTAACTGTGCAGCATTTGCGAGGACGATGGGCCTTCTCTCTTACACGGCAGCATTTGTGGTGAAGGTGGGCGTTCGCTCTTACTGTGCAGCATTTGTAGTGATGGTGGGCCTTCTCTCTGACTGTGCCGCATTTGCAGTGATGATGGGGCCTTCTTTCTAACTGTGCTGCATTTCTGGAGATGATGGGCCTTCTCTCTAACTGTGCAGCATTTGAGGTGATGCTGGGCCTTCTCTCTAACTGTGCAGCATTTTTGGTGATGATGGGCCTTCTCTCTAACTGTGCAGCATTTCTGGGGATGATGGGCCTTCTCTCTGAATGTACAGCATTTGTGGTGATGATGGGCCTTCTCTCTAACTATCAGCCTTTGAGGTGATGATGGGCCTTCTCTCTTACTGAGCAGCATTTGTGGTGATGATGGGCCTTCTCTCCAACTGTGCAGCATTTGTGGTGATGATGGGCCTTCTCTCTTACTGAGCAGCATTTGTTCTGATGATGGGCCTTCTCTCCAACTGTGCAGCATTTGTTCTGATGATGTGCCTTCTCTCCAACTCTGCAGCATTTTTGGTGATGTTGGGCCTTCTCTCTAATTATCAGCACTTCTGGTGATGATGGGCCTTCTCTTTATCTGTGCAGGATTTGCGGTCATGCTGGGCCTTCTCTCTAACTGTGCACCATTTGTGTTGACCATGGGCCTTCTCTCTGACTGTGCAGCATTCATGCTGATGATGGGCCTTCTCTCTGAATGTGCAGCATTTGCGGTGATGTGGGCCTTCTCACTAACTGTGCAGCATTTGTGGTGATGATGGGCCTTCTCTCTAACTGTGCAGAATTTGTGGTGATGATGGGCCTTCTCTCGAATTATCAGCCTTTGTGGTGATGATGGGCCTTCTCTCTAACTGTGCAGCATTTATGGAGATGATGGGCCTTCTCTCTAACTGTGCAGCATTTATGGTGATGATGGGCCTTCTCTCTAACTGTGCAGCATTTCTGGTGATGATGGGCCTTCTCTCTAACTGTGCAGCATTTCTGGTGATGATGGGCCTTCTCTCTGAATCTGCAGCATTTGTGGTGATGGTGGGGCCTTCGTTCTAACTGTGCAGCATTTGCGGTGATCTTGGGCCTTGTCTTTATCTGTGCAGGATTTGTGGTGATGCTGGGCCTTCTATATTACTTTGCAGCACTTGTGTTGATGATTGGCCTTCTCTCTAACTGTGCAGCATTTGCAGTGACGATGGGGCCTTCTTTCTAACTGCAGAATTTCTGGAGATGATGGGCCTTCTCTCTAACTGTGCAGCATTTGCGGGGACGATGGGCCTTCTCTCTTACTCGGCAGCATTTGTGGTGATGGTGGGCGTTGTCTCTAACTGTGCAGCATTTTCGGTGAAGCTGGGGCCTTCTCGATAACTGTGCAGCATTTGAAGTGACGATGGGGCCTTCTTTCTAACTGTGCAGCATTTCTGGAGATGATGGGCCTTCTCTCTAACTGTGCAGCATTTGTGGTGATGATGGGTCTCATCTCTAACTGTGCAGCATTTGTGGTGATGATGGGCCTTCTCCCAACTCTGCAGCATTTGTGGTGATGATGGGCCTTCTCTCTAACTGTGCAGCATTTGTGGTGATGATGGGTCTCATCTCTAACTATCAGCCTTTGTGGTGATGATGGGCCTTCTCTTTAAATGTGCAGCATTTAATGTGATTATGGGCCTTCCCTCTAACTGTGCAGCATTTGTGGTGATGATGGACATTCATTCTAACTGTGCAGCATTTCTGGTGATGATGGGCCTTCTCTCCAACTGTGCAGCATTTGTGGTGATGATGGGCCTTCTCTCTTACCGTGTAGCATTTGCGGGGACGATGGGCCTTCTCTCTTACTCGGCAGCATTTGTGGTGATAGTGGGCGTTCTCTCTTACTGTGCAGCATTTGTGGTGATGGTGGGCCTTCTCTCTGAATGTGCAGCATTTCTGGTGATGATGGGCCTTCTCTCTGAATGTGCAGCATTTGCGGTGATGATGGGCCTTCTCTCTGAATGTGCAGCATTTCTGGTGATGATGGGCCTTCTCTCTAACTGTGCAGAATTTGTGGGGACGATGGGCCTTCTCTCTTACTCGGCAGCATTTGTTGTGATGGTGGGCGTTGTCTCTAACTGTGCAGCATTTTCGGTGAAGCTGGGGACTTCTCGCTAACTGTGCAGCATTTGCAGTGATGATGGGGCCTTCTTTCGAACAGTGCAGCATTTATGGAGATCATGGGCCTTCTCTCTTATTGTGCAGCATTTGAGGTGATGCTGGGCATTCTCTCTAACTGTGCAGCGTTTGTGGTAATGATGGGCCTTCTCTCTGAATGTACAGCATTTGCGGTGATGATGGGCCTTCTCCCAACTCTGCAGCATTTGTGCTGATGGTGGGGCTTCACTCTAACTGTGCAGCATTTATGGTGATGATGGGCCTTCCCTCTAACTGTGCAGCATTTGTGGTGATGATGGGCCTTCTCTCTGAATGTGCAGCATTTGCGGTGATGATGGGCCTTCTCTCTGAATGTGCAGCATTT
>JARFOE010324194.1:0-10269 GCA_031763465.1 Squatina squatina
TGCTGATCCATCATCAACTGCTTAAGTTCCCCAATCTATCCTTGCCAACTCGCGTCTCATACCATCGTAGTTTCCTTTATTTAGATTCAGGACTCTAGCCTCAGAATCAGCTACGTCACTCTCCATCTTACTGAAGAATTCTATCACATTATGTTCGCTCTTCCCCAAGGGGCCTCGCACAAGAAGATTGCTAATTAATCCTTTCTCATTACACAATACCCGGTCTAGGATGGCCTGTTCTCTAGTTGGTTCCTCCACGCATTGGTCCAGAAGACCATCACGTATACACTCCAGGAGTACCTCCCCCACAATATTGTTACTAATTTGGTTAGCCCAATCTATATGTAGAATAAAGCCACCCATAATTACAGCTGTACCCTTATTGCACGCGTCTCTAATTTCCTGTTTAATTCCATCCCCAACATCGCCACTACTGTTTGGGGGTCTATATACAACGCCCACTAACGTTTTCTGCCCCTTGGTGTTTCTTAGCTCTACCCACACAGATTCCACATCATCTGAGCTGATATCCTTCCTCAGCATTGACTTAATTTCCTCTTTAACCAGAAACGCTACTCCACCTACTTTTCCATTTTTTCTGTCCTTCCTAAATATTGAACACCCCTGGATGTTCAGTCCCCATCCTTGGTCACCTTGCAGCCATGTCGCCGTAATCCCAATTATATCATACTTATTTACATCTAACTGCGCGATTAATTCACCTATTTTATTGCAAATGCTCCATGCGTTAAGACGCAAAGTCTTAAGGGCTGTCTTTTTAACATTCTTAGTTATCTTAACATTACTTTGCACTATGGCTCTGTTTGTTTCTCGCCCTTGATTTCTCGGCCTTCCACTTTTGCCTTTTTGATTCTATCCTTTTTTCCCCTCCCTCTGACTCCCTGCTCAGGTCCCCTGCCATTTTAGTTTAAACCCTCCCCAACAGCACTAGCAAACACCCCCTGCCCCCTGTCAAGGACATCGGTCCCGTTCCTGCCCAGGTTTAATCCGTCCAGTTTGAACTGATCCCACCATCCCCAGAACCAGTCCCAATGTCCCAGGAAACTGAATCCCTCCCCGCTGCACCATCTATCCAGCCACATATTAATCTGAAATCAGAAATCAGGGGGGAAAATTGAATGAGGTTGAAATTGCAACACAGAAATAAGTCGTTTAGACCAACCAGTCTGCACCAGTGTTTGTCATTTATGTCGGCAGTAATCCTAATCACACCTGGTCGCACTACTCCAACGTCACTCGCTTCCGCTTTCCTTCCAGCATCCTGTCTAACCTATTCTTAAAAGTTGACATAGTCGTTGCTTCATTCGTTAACTTGGTCAATGCATTCCGCAGCATCACAATGTGGTGCACAATAACACTTATTCTGCTCTCTGTCCTAAATCTCTTACATTTAGGTGGAGAAATTTGATGTATTTGCACCAGAGCGGCACTAACGTGGCACAAATTACTTTCTGACCTGGCAAGGCACTGAGGCGACATCGGTCATATTGGGCAGGAGTTTCATGGCGACGATATTGCATTGTGCTCCAATGCCTCGAGCCTGCAGATCGTGACATTATCACAGTGCGCTTCGCCACATTAGCGGCCAGGAGCTGAAAACCGCTTTCTCCCCGTGCAGCAGCCGCGGGCGAAAACATCTGCAGCTGCAGGAGGCGTGGATCAGGTTGGTGGCCGCCACCGAGGTGATGGTTAAAAGCGAGGTGACCCAGGTAAGTAAAAACAAAAGTTACCATTTGTTGGTGCGCTTTTCTTCACGGGTTCTTGCTCACAATCTTTCACCCTGGCACTCTGCTTGAGCGCCGGGCTCATCGCCCGGGCTCTCCAATCCATTGTTGGTCCCGGTAGGTCACTTCTAAATTGCAGAGCCTGCAGCGATGGCCTTTCCCTTTAAGGGAGGGAAGGACCCTTTGAACGTGGATGCGCGGTATGGCCCAGTGTGCAGCGCTGCTGAGGTTTCTGCTCCGCCCGCATCGTTTAGTGTTCCAAGATGGAAGTGGAGCGCTTGATTTAGCTATTGATTAACTTCCTTCCTCGACCACTAAAGCCAATTATTTGAAAGCTGAGAAGCATTAGAGGCTGGTGCTGTATCCCAGCTTTCAAAAGTTACATCCGCCAGTCTGGGCGATAATGAATTTCATCCCTTTAATCATTATATCGGTGGCCGCGACTTCCGAAATCTTTGTTTCTATCTACCCTGTCCAAATCCTTCATAATTTTCTATGCCTGTCAATTCCACCTGTAATCTCTTCCCCTCTGACTGAAAGTAAGCCAAGTTTTTGAACCCTTCTGCATATTTCTATTTCCTCCTATCAGGCACCGTTGCAGTGAATCTTCGCTGTGACCTCTCTCTTGCTTCAATTCTGCCCTGTGGTGAGGAGCACAAAACTGCACACAGTACTGCAACGGTGGACTCACTAAAGTCTGATATAGATTTAACACTAAGTCTTTATTTTTATATTCTCTACCTCATGCCATAAAATCCTGTATACCATTGGCCTTTTTATGCTCATGAAATTTGAGGTGCTGATTCAAAGCTCATAAACATTTTAACCTGTCAATCCCTCTGCTGTTCCACATCACCCTGCCTTCCAGCATTGAAAGTAGGTGGATATTAGTAACCCGGGAAACAACAGGGAGCAGAGAATCTGAAGGGGATGATTGTGCATTGACAACCTGTTCGGATTCTTTGAGGAGTTAATAAATCATTGGACTGTTGTTACAAGACATAATAGGTGGTGCACCGAGAATTTATGAAAAAATTGAACAAAGTTTCTTCGAATCGCCAGATAATTAAATCTGTTTTTATTTCAGCTGAAAAGATTATTTAAATAATTTAATAATGAGAGTATACGGATATTTCAGCATATTCTTCATCTCTGCTCTAAACCTCCTCTGGGTCATTGCATAAATACAAGTGTTTGTACAGGAACTCATGCACATCAACAGAAATGTAATTCTAACTGCCAAATAAAGGGAGTTTGAACCTTGGAAATTAACTGTCTCCGTGACACCGACACAAATGTGTATTACAGTAATTGGCGCCGACAGCACAATGAAGCTCCCCGAGATAGAGAAAAGCAGAATGATGGATGTTCTTCTGTTCTTGATCTCAGGGTCACTGCCAGTCTCTCCTTCGCTCCGACTCTTCAGGGCTCTGCGAGCTCTATTCGCCACTAAGATGTGCCTGGCTGTGAGAGAATTTAACAGCAATAGCAAAGGGATTGGAAGTAATGTGCTTGAGAGAATAGTAACCCATTGGTGAGCATTCCATGCCGGTAAAGTTAAATATCCTGTTACGGTCCGGCAGCCCCACGGTATATTGTTAACGGTATAGTAGGGCTCATAGCGGAAAAACATTGGAACATTGATCAAAATGTTAAGCACACACACGGTTGTCATAACCACAGTGGCCGTTCTTTCAGTGCAGTAAGTGGATTTCAGTTTCTGGCAACAAATGGCGATGAAGCGATCAAAGGTGAATGACACTGTGAACCAGATAGAAAGTTGGATGCTAAATGCTTGCATGAAGGCACTGAAACGACACACGTAAGTGTAATTCAGCAATGATTCTGGGAAATGGTACTGAATGATTTCGCTCACAATAACATTAAAGATCAGAACCATTAGGTCTCCCACAGCCATGGCCATCATATATCGAGCAATCCCTTTGGAAAGACCGCACTTTCCTTGGAAAAGAATGCAAACTGACATCAGGTTCACTGGAAGAAAGGCAGAAACAGGCAAGTCAGCAAAACAGTCAGCAGAGTTTTCCACTGTCATCCATTAGAATTCAAGGGGTTGCGAGTCCGAGACCGGGAGGTATGGGGTAATTTTTACTTTACGTGAATGTGTAAATAAGTGATATCGAATTGGCCACCCATTGAATCCCACGGCTGATGTTCTTTTCCACGGAATTCGTTTGACAGGAATATCGGGATGGCCAAATTGATATCCCCCATTTTACACTCGAGCTGATAGTTAACATTGAATGTTGAAAATGCTCAGCAATCGCCTGTGGATAGAGAAACAGAGTTAACGTTTCAAGTCAGTGACCTCTCATTAGAACTGGAAAAAGATAGCGATGGAACAGATTTTAAGCAAGTGCAGGGGCAGGGTAAAGGGAGATTGGAGGAAGGAACAAAAAGCGAAGGTCTGTGATAGGCCGGAAGGCAGGAGCGATTAAATGACAAAAGGAATGGTATTACAAAGCCAGAGGAGATGTAATTGTACACGTTCAGAAATCAAAGGTGAGACTAGAAGAGGTGCAAATGGGAATGGCAGAATCATGTACAGCCCCCTTGTGAAAAAATAGGAGCAGAGGCTATGATCTGGAATTGTTGAACTCAATGTAGAGTCCACGGCTGGAAAGTGCGTAATCGGAAGATGAGGTGCTGACCCTTGAGAAATTCATTCGACTGCGCACTTTCGTAGAGGAACTTCACGACTTGCTGATAGGAAATATGTCATTGGTGCATTTTTAACGTAGTTTGACAGATGGAAACCCGTGGGATGGTGGACACGGTGGCTTAACGCTCCACCCAATTATGTTCTCCAGTGAGAATAAAATCAAGCGGAAGTAAAATCAGCGGTGCACGCGATCCCCATCAGTTTTCTGAAGGTTTGGGTCAGGTTTAAATCGCCCCAGTATTTATTTTCATATCACTGGCTAGTGACGTTTATCTACACTTTCAAGTAAATAGAAGCATTTGGGGCAATTTTAAAATTATTGCCAGGCGAACAAAGTGTGATAGCAAATTGCCCGCCTCCCCCCATTATATCTCATCCAATTTTCTTGTTCTTTGCTGATGATGTAAAGGTCACAATCACCCCAGATTTGAACATTTTAGATATAATTCAAATTCCAATAGCCTGACAATCATCAAGGTCAGATGAACCCTGTATCTCATTGGCCTTGAAATTCGTCTCGGACACTGGCACAAAACAGGTGGTATCGGATGAGCTGCTCCTTATATACAGCGGCTGATATTCACTGCAATGCAACTGAATAACATGTGCTGTGTATAATGGGTGATCCAACCCATACCGCCCAGTTAGCCCCACCGCAGATGAATCTCTCGGGCCACATGTGTTACTTGTTAACGTCTCGTGCAAAAGATGGCACCTCTGACATTTCAGGGCTCCCTCAACACGGCATCTCAATGTCAGCTTATAAATGAGCTTAAGTCACTGAAGTGGGACCTAAACCCGAGATCTTTTGGACTCAGAGCGCTGCCACTGAACCAACAGCTGACAAGTAAGTGTCCAAGGATCGATTTCATCTTCACCCCCTGCGTAGTGATGTGGAGGGATTGATGACCCGCTCAATGAGACAGAACCGGATCGATTTCCATTCCCGTTGAAACCAATGGGGATGGAAATCGGACGAGCTCATCAATGGGCGCGTGATCCGTTCCTCCACTTTACTACCCCAGCGGTGAAGTTGCACTTACTGCTACAAAGACAAAAACATATAGGGAAGGTAATAATGCAATTAAGAAAGAAAGACTTACATTTATATATTGCCTTTCACAAGCACCGGACACTTCAAACCGCGTCACAGCAAATGAAGTACTTCTGGAATGTGGTCACTGTTGAAATGTGGGACAAGTAATGGTATACTGAAATTAATTATGGTTTGCAAATACTTACTAGGAACACCAATAAGTGCAAGAATCGGATAGAAAATCTCAATCTGAAGAGCCTGTCGTCCCATGTTCTGCTAAAGGCTGGAGCTGGAGAAGCGAGGCAATGCACCGAATGAAGCTGGATATATACAGGGGCCAATCCTCCAGTGAGTGAGTGATGTTACACAACCGGGATCATTAGCTGTGCAATTTCAATAAACAGGTTACTGCTTCTCTTCATAAATCAATAATTAACGTGAGCTCTACCATCCCCGGAGAATGCAAACCACACTGCAATCTCACGCTTGATAATTGCATGCTGGGACTGTTGCTGCGAAGCTGCACCTTGATCACAGCAGCTTTCCATTGGTAAGATAGTTTGTCCAGGTTGACCCAAGTAGACTGTCAAATTTCACCTACCTAATGTTGCCCACTTCCGACCCGTGCTTATCTCATCTGATGCTGAAACCCTCACCCATGCCTTTATCACCTCTCGACTCAATGGGGGTAATTCTGACATTAAACAAAGCGTAACGCAGGTGCTATCAACTGAGCTATTCCTTAAATGTGTCTCTCCTCTTGTGTTTCCATTGATTTGAATGGGAACAAATATCGGGAGAGGTTATTGACGGTGGTCTGACCGATGCAACACATTTTACACTGTGGTCTAACATTAAAATACGCCCTGTTATTCCTCACCAGCTTCCAATTATCCACGCTCCATGAACCTCAACTCATTTGCACTGAAATTGCGATTGGAGGCTTCCTACATGCGGAGGTCTCCAATGGAAAAAATCTCTATGAAAATGCCTGAAAGTCCGGGATCCAGGTAAACTTCCTGTCTTCTGCTCCCACAGTTGGGCATGTGCAGCCAGGCTCTGGTCTTTCCTCTCAAAGTCGTTCGGTGAGACTGCAGCTTTCACATGGGAGGCCCCAACCAATCAGGTAGGAGTATCTCCCATTCAAGCTTCAACAGATCCTGACAAAGCTTGAAGGAGAGATATAAAACTGCACAAGCACATCAAAAAACATTCTAAAAACGTTTGGAACACTAAAATTTAACAAGAATGATATAAGTATTGCAACAAAAATTGTTTTGAAATTTTAAAAAACAGTTAAAATGTGTAAAAACATATTTACCTTAATGGGAATGGTTTTCAAGTAACGTACCATTCGTTTTTTTTTTAATTTAACATTTTTAAAAACTCTTACACTGGTAAAACCAAGCACACAGGTGTAAAAAAGTTGAGGACATTTCTAGGGCAAGCATTGAGACAATCTCCCAAATCTCCACGCTGGGAACCTCTTTTCCAGCAGAACAGGGTGATCTGTCAGCCAAATCTTGACAGATCGCAAGGTTCGGATCTTTGTCCATGCGCAGTGTAGCCCGACATTCGGAACTTGTGAGGTCCCCAGGATGCATGAGAACAGCGTACCCAACTGGCGGGATTGCAATTTCCCGACCAATATATCTCTTCCGAGCTCTGCAATCTGCTTCCGGCTTAATATCCTATCCAAACTCTCTGTTCCTCCAATTAAAGCCTCTGGTGCACTCACTCTCCATTCACATCACCATTGACAGCCATGCCTGCAGCCACTTTAGCCACTCACTATGGAATTCTGTCCCTAAACTGCTCCACCTCACTATGCATCACCCCGTTTAACACCGTTCGCAACATCTACCTTTGGGCCCAAGTGTATTCTAATACCTGATCCATTGTGAGGTGTCTTGAGATGGTTTCCTACATTAAACAGTATGTGAATGCAAGTGAGTGATATTGAACATGGGTATCCCATTGTGTGTTATCATGTGCACTGTTCACCCGATATTCAGTTAATTTGCCTTAAATAGCACTGAATATGGGGTGTGTGGTATAATAGCTGGCAAAAGTGATTCTACCTGTTTTTACATCCCTGCAAGCTGTTGCTGGTGTCCATGTTGTTGTAAGAAGCACTTTCAATTACAGCACAGGGCGTCTTTGCTGCAGTTGTAAAGAGGAAAAATAAATGCATGGTGAACCTGTAACTTTTTATTCATTCAAGGGATGAGGGTGTCGCCAGCAGTGCCAGCATTTATTGTCTTAATTGCCATCCAGTTCACCTTATACAACTGAGTGGCTTGCTAGGCAATTTTGGAGAGCAGTTCAGAGTCAATTACATAGCTGTGGGTCTGGAATCACTTATGGGTAAGGATTGCAGAATTCCATCCCTCAAGGACATTCGTGAACAGTATGGGTTTTTACAACAATCCAAAGGTTTCATGGCCAGCATTACTGATGCTAGTTTTTTATTCCAGATATATTTAATTAACTGAATTTATATTCCCACTGCTGTGGTTGTATTAGAACTCATATCCTTGCATCATTCGTCCAGTCCTTTGAATTACTAGTCCTGTAACATAATCACAATGCTATCATACACGGTGTTGCTCCAAAACAGTCTATTTATATATATTGTGCGATAGGCATCAGCAGAAATTGGGTGTTCTGGAATTAGACACCTGTTAGATGCCCTGCCCAACATACGGTTCCATTGATTTCCATTGACTCACTCCATCCTTAACTGCAATGTTTCAATGCCAGACTGGGCAACCACACATACGCTAGATCTAGCTTTTTCCATGCTCTCTGCCATTGTCTCCAAGCTCACAGGCAGGCTGCCCAATGCACGGTAAACATCCTGCTTTATAGGAACTTAGGCAATGCACTCAAAATCTTCAACTGTGCCCGCTTACAGCAGGTCTAAGTTGTGAGCTCTTCCTGCAGAAAGCTGCTTGTAGGCTGCCTATCCCACTGTCCATTCTCCCGTTCTCAAGTGTTCAGTAAGACTTCAATTCCAAATCATGTTGTGTATCCATTCAAGTGCTCGCAATGATGGTGCTTCCCAAAGTAAGCTTGAGTGACCATGAATCTTCCACTCTTCCTGCTACTCAGCCTCTGGGCACATTTTGTTTCCCTGAAATGGATGAGAAAGACAAGAATTAGCATTTAAAGTTAAGAATATACAGAGGCAGATGATTGGCTGCTGAAAACAATTGTATATTGCTCTGAAAAGTGTGTGAGGGTGAGATTCCCTCGAGAATGGGCAGAGTGTCGCCAAGAACACTGCAGCATGCGTCCTCCGAACTCAGCACTCGCCATGATTTGCATGACGTCCTCCTTGATTCGGGAGTGGACTTTAATGGGCGCTCGGCCTCCCACTGCAATCATCTTTACTCTCCTATTGATTGCTAACAGGCCACACATTAAAAGAGAGTGTTAGTGGCAGTGTAGTGAGGTGTTTTCAGGATCTGCATCTCAAGATCAAATATTGGTGATGGTGTGTGAACGGTGACAGAGGTATAAGAAGATGAAGGCAGTAATAGAAAGGAGAGTAGAATGTGCAGAGCATGGCTTTCTGAGAAAAGGGAGATGGATTCACGTGTGCAGCAGTGAATAGAGGAGAATTCTGTAATCAGGTAGGGAAGGTTTGTGAGGGATGGGGCTTAAGACAATATAAATTTCTGCAGCTTGTGAGGCAAGATAGGAGTTTGGAGTCTTACCTTTGCAATGCTGACCAGGTCACTAAATGTTTTCCTACTTCCTGACCAATTCCTGCGGATGGTGTTCTTGGCTTTGACATACACTGCCATCAGTTGTAAGATGGGAGTTTCCCTTGTCTAACAGTTACAGAGTTCAGATTTGCTGAACAGACTGCTTGGACAAAGACTAATGAATAAGTTTCTCTATTCAAACATGCTAACAGAGGAGTAAACATCTGGTTATACTCTCATGCAGTAATTCGTAATCACTTATATACATGCAGCTATCTCTTTACCCTTAAATAAATTTTGTTTACTTAAAAAAATGGTTGTGTAAGCATCCGGTAATACTGTTACATGCAGCTACCTCTTTATCCTTTTTCTGATCTATTCAGCAAACTCCTTATACATATGAATCCGCCATCTCTTAATCGGCAGTTGACCAGACTGCTTCCAGCTGTGCAGTAACTGAGACATAACAGCCAGATATTTTTATAACCAAAAACCTGTAAAACTACCAATGCACATCCCATAATAATTTTCAATGCACTAGCAAGCTAAGTTGTTGCTTTATAATCATTAGTACACACAGCTCATTTGCAGGATACAAATCAAAACATGTTTCATCTAGCTCCTTTGGCTCTCATTGCCAAGTTGCTATTAGTCTATGATTGCAACTGCAACTTTCAAAGGTTCGTGTTTGCAAAAAAATATATTTTCAGCCTTGCAAAGCATTTCGTTTGACGAAAAGTTTTTTTTTAGCTCTGCAAAGCAAGCTTTTAATTTATCAACTTTACCAGAAAAATAAGACATGTTACAGTCCTGCAGTCCACTCTTGAAATTGTTTTGACCAATCTTGTGTCACAGACATTTACATCTTGTGCCACTGTCCTCTTCTTTCTGTGTTTTCTGCAACAGGTTAATCCGTTGTCGCTGCTTGCAGTGCCTATAAACTTGACAGGCTATTATTAATAGATACAACATAATCAGCAGCCAAACGATGACAAAGGTGTGGCCATCAACATCCTGGGGGTCAAATTGACCAGAAACTTAACTGGACCAATCACATAAACACTGTGGCTACAACAGCTGGTCAGGGGCTGG
>JARFOE010325983.1:0-10239 GCA_031763465.1 Squatina squatina
GGTACAATCACTGTGTCAATACTAGAATTAGAGCAATGATACCACAGGTACAGTCAATGTGTCAATACTAGAATTGGCTTCAATGAGAGCAGAGGTCAATTCAATGTGTGAAAATTAGAAGTAGAGCACTGAATTCACAGCTACAGTCAATGTGTGAATAATAGAATTAGAACACTGATATCACTGGTATGGTCAATCTGTGATTATTAGAGTTCGAGCACTGATGTCACAGGTAATGCTAATCTGTGAGTATTAGAATTACAGCAGTGATAGCACAGGGACATTCAATGTGTGAATATTAGAGTTACAGCACTTATATCACATGTTCAGTCAATATGTGAATATTAGAATTAGAGCACTGATATCACATGTACAGTCAATGTGTCGATATTACAATTAGAGCACTGATATTACAGGTACAGTCAATGTGTGAATACTAGAATTAGATCAATGATATCACAGGTACAGGCACTGTGTGAATATTAGAATTAGAGCACTGATGTCACAGCAACACTCAATGTGTCAATACTAGAATTGGATGCAATGATATCAGAGGTACAGTCAATGTGTGAATATTGGAATTAGAGCAAGGATATCACAGGTAAGCCACTGTGTCAATACTAGAATTAGAACGCTGATATCACAGGTTAATTCAATGTGTCAATACTAGAATTAGAGCGATGATATCACAGTCGCAGTCAGTGTGTGAATACAGGAATTAGAGCACTGCCATCACAGATAAATTCAATGTGTGAATATTAGAATTAGAGGAATGATATCACAGGTAGATTCGATGCATCAATACGAGAAAAAGAGCACTGATATCATAGGCACATTCAATGTGTGAATATTAGAGTTTGAGCACTGATGTCATCGGTACATCCATCTGTGAATATTAGAATTAGAGCACTGATATCCCAGGTACAGTCAATGTGTCAATACTCGAATTGGAGCAATCATAGCGCAGGCACAGTCAATGTGTGAATATTAGAGTGAGAGCAATGATGTCACAGGAACAGTCAATCTGTGAATGTTAGAATTAGTGCACTGATATCACTGCTACAGTCAATGTCTGAATATTAGCATGAGAGCACTGATGTCACAGGTATAGTCAATCTGTGAATGTTAGAATTAGAGCACTGATATCACAGGTATATTCAATGTGTGAATATCAGAATTAGAGCACTGATTTCAACGGTAGATTCAGTGTGTGTATAGTGGAATTAGAGCACTGGTATCCAGGTACAGTCAATGTGTCAGTCCTGGCTTTAGAGCAATGATATCACAGGTCCAGTCAATTTGTGAATATTACAATTAGAGCAATGATATCACAGGTACAGTCAATGCGTCAAGACTAGAATTCGAGCAATGATATCACAGGTACAGTCAATTTGTCAATACTAGAATTGGAAGCAATGAGAGCAGAGGTCAATCAATGTGTGAATATTAGAGTTAGAGCACTGATCTCACAGGTACAATCACTGTGTCAATACTAGAATTAGAGCAATGATACCACAGGTACAGTCAATGTGTCAATACTAGAATTGGATGCAATGAGAGCAGAGGGCTACTCAATGAGTGACAATTAGAAGTAGAGCACTGAATTCACAGCTACAGTCAAAGTGTGAATAATAGAATAAGAACACTGTTATCGCTGGATGGTCAATCTGTGAATATTAGAGTTAGAGCACTGATGTAACAGGTAATGTTAATCTGTGAGAATTAGAATTAGAGCACTGATATCACAGGCACATTCAATGTGTGAATAGTAGAGTTACAGCAGTGATATCACAGGTTCAGTCAATATGTGAATATTAGAATTAGAGCACGGATATCACAGGTACAGTCAATGTGTCAATATTACAATTAGAGCACTGATATCTCAGGTACAGTCAATGTGTGCATACTAGAATTAGAGCAATGATATCACAGGTACAGTCAATGAGACAACACAAGAAATAGAGAACTGATCTCACAGGTACAGTCAATGTGAGAATATTAGAGTTAGAGCACTGAGATCACAGGCACATTCAATGTGTGAATAGTAGAGTTAGGTCACTGATATCACAGGTTTCGTCAATATATGAATATTAGAATTAGAGCACTGATGTCACAGGGACATTCAATGTGTGAATATTAGAAATAGAGCAATGATTTCAAAGGTATATTCAATGTGTGAATATTAGAATTAGAGCAATGATATCCAGGTACAATCAATGTGTCAATACTAGAATTAGAGCAATGATATCAGAGGTACAGTAATTGTGTGGATATTAGAATTAGAGCACTGAATTCACAGCTACAGTCAATGTGTGAATAATAGTATTACAGCACTGATGTCACAGATATTGTTAATCTGTGAGTATTAGAATGAGAGCACTGATATGACAGGCACATTCAATGTTTGTATATTTGAATCACAGCACTGATATTACAGGTTCAGTCAATATGTGAATATTAGAATTAGAGCACTGATGTCACAGGTGCAGTCAATGTGTGCATATTAGTATTAGCTCACTGATATCAAAGGTAGAGTCAATGTGTGAACATTTGAATTAGAGCACTGACATCACAGGTACTGTCAATGTGTCAAGATTGCAATTAGAGCACTGATACAACAGGTAGAGTCAATGTGTGAATACTAGAATTAGATCAATGATATCACAGGTACAATCAATGTGTCAAGACGAAAATTAGAGAACTGATGTCACAGGTACAGTCAATGTGAGAATATTAGAATTAGAGCACTGAGATCACACGCACATTCAATGTGTGAATATTAGAGTGAGATCACTGATATCACAGGTTCAGTCAATATGTGACTATCAGAATTGGAGCACTGATATCACTGCTACAGTCATTGTGTGTATATTAGAGTTAGAGCACTGATGTCACAGGTACAGTCAATCTGTGAATACTGGAATTAGAGCACTGATATCACAGGTACATTCAATGTGCGAATATTAGAATTAGAGCACTGATTTCAAAGGCAGATTCAATGACTGAATATTAGAATAAGAGCAATGATATCCAGGTTCAGTCACTGTGTCAGTCCTGTAATTAGAGCATTGATATCACAGGTACAGTCAAGGTGTGAATATTACAATTAGAGAACTGATATCACAGGTACACTCAATGTGTGAATATTACAATTAGAGCACTGATGTCACAGCAACAGTCAATGTGTCAATACTAGAATTGGATGCAATGATATCAAAGTTACAGTCAATGTGTGAATATTGGAATTAGAGCAAGGATATCACAGATGAGCCACTGTGTCAATACTAGAATTAGAGCACAGATATCACAGGTTAATTCAATGAGTCAATACTAGAATTAGACTAATGATATCCCAGTCGCAGTCAGTGTGTGAATACAGTAATTAGAGCACTGATATCACATATACATTCAATGTGTGAATATTATAATTAGAGGAATGATATCACAGGTACAGTCGATGCGTCAATACGAGAATTAGAGCACTGATATCACAGGCACATTCAATGTGTGAATATTAGAGTTTGAGCACTGATGTCATCGGAACATTCAATCTGTGAATATTAGAATTAGAGCACTGATATCCTGGGTACAGTCAATGTGTCAAGACTGGAATTGGAGCACTCATAGCGCAGGCACAGTCAATGCGTGAATATTAGAGTGAGAGCACTGATGACACAGGTACAGTCAATCTGTGAATGTTACAATTAGTGCACTGATATCACTGCCACAGTCAATGTGTGAATATTAGCGTGAGAGCACTGATGTCACAGGTGCAGTCAATCTGTGAATGTTAGAATTAGAGCACTGAAATCACAGGTACATTCAATGTGTGAATATCAGAATTAGAGCACTGATTTCAACGGTAGATTCAATGTATGTATAGTGGAATTAGAGCACTGGTATCCAGGTACAGTCATTGTGTCAGTCCTGGCATTAGAGCACTGATATCACAGGTACAGTCAATGCGTCAAGACTGGAATTAGAGCAATGATATCAAAGGTACAGTCAATTTGTCAATATTAGAATTGGATGCAATGAGAGCAGAGGTCAATACAATGTGTGAATATCAGAATTAGAGCACTGATTTCAACGGTAGATTCAATGTATGTATAGTGGAATTAGAGCACTGATATCACAGGTACCATCAATGTGTCAATACTAGAATTAGAGCAATGATACCACAGGTACAGTCAATGTGCCAATACTAGAATTGGATGCAATGAGAGCAGAGGTCAATTCAATGTGTGAAAATTAGAAGTAGAGCACTGTATTCACAGCTACAGTCAATGTGTGAATAATAGAATTAGAACACTGATATCACCGGTATGGTCAATCTGTGAATATTAGAGTTAGAGCACTGATGTCACAGGTTCAGTCAATATGTGAATATTACAATTAGAGCACTGATATCACAGGTACATTCAATGTGTGCATACGAGAATTAGAGCAATGCTATCACAGGTACAGTCAATGGTACAACACGAGAAATGGAGAACTGATGTCACAGGTACATTCAATGTGAGAATATTAGAGTTAGAGCACTGAGATCACAGGCACATTCAATGTGTGAATATTAGAGTTAGCTCACTGACATCACAGTTTTAGTCAATATATGAATATTAGAATTAGAGCACTGATGTTACAGGGACAGTCATTCTGTGAATATTAGAATTAGAGCACTGATATCACAGTTACATACAATGTGTGAATATTAGAAATAGAGCAATGATTTCGAAGGTATATTCAATGCGTGAATATTAGAATTAGAGCACTGATATCCAGGTACAGTCAATGTGTCAGTCCTGGCATTAGAGCACTGATCTCACAGGTACAGTCAATTTGTGAATTTTAAAATTAGCGCACTGATATCACAGGCACAGTCAATGCATCAAGACTTGAATTACAACAATGATATCACAGGTACAGTCAATTTGTGAATACTAGAATTGGATGCAATGAGAGCAGAGGTCAATCAATGTGTGAATATTCGAGTTAGAGCACTTATATCACAGGTACAATCAATGTGTCAATACTAGAATTAGAGCAATGATACCACAGATCCAGTCAATGTGTCAATACTAGAATTAGAGCAATGATATCATAGGTACAGTCAATGTCTGGATATTAGAATTAGAGCACTTAATTCACAGTTACTGTTAATCTGTGAGTATTAGAACGAGAGCACTGATATCACAGGCACATTCAATGTTTGTATATTAGAGTCACAGCACTGATATCACAGGTTCAGTCAATATGTGACTATCAGAATTAGAGCACTGATGTCACAGGTACAGTCAATGGGTGCATATTAGAATTAGCTCACTGATATCCAAGGTAGATTCAATGTGTGAACATTTGAATTAGATCATTGATATCACAGGTACAGTCAATGTGTCTATATTGCATTTAGAGCACTGATACAACAGGTACATTCAACGTGTGAATACTAGAATTAGAGCGCTTATATCACAAGTGCAAGCAATACGTGAATATTAGAATTAGAGCACTGATATCACAGGTACATTCAATGTGTGAATACTAGATTTACAGAAATGATATCACAGGCACAGTCAATGTGTCAACACGGGAATTAGAGAACTGATGTCACAGGTAGAGTCAATGTGAGAATATTAGAATTAGAGCACTGATGTCACAGGTACAGTCAATGTGTCAATACTAGCATTAGAGCAATGATATCACAGGTGCAGTCAATGTGTGAATATTACAATTAGAGAACTGATATCACAGGCACAGCCAATGCGACAAGACAAGAATTAGAGCACTGATATCACAGGTACAGTCAATGTGTGAATATTAGAGCTAGAGCAATGATGTCCTCGGTGCAGTCAATCTGTGAATATTTGAAGTAGAGCACTTAAATCACACGTGCAAGCAATGTGTGAATATTGGACTCGAGCACTGATATCCAGGCACAGTCAATTTGTCAATACTAGAATTAGAGCAATGATATCACAGGTACAGTCAATGTGTGAATATTACAATGAGAGAACTGATATCACAGGTACAGTCAATGCGACAAGACAAGAATTAGAGCACTGATATCACAGGCACATTCAATGTGTGAACGTTAAAGTTATAGCACAGATATCACAGGTACAGTCAATACGTGAATATTAGAATTTGAGCACTGATATCACTGCTACAGTAAATGTGTGAATATTAGAATTGGAGCACTGATTTCAGAGGTAGAATCAATGTGTGTATATTAGAATTATAGCACTGATATCCAGGTACAGGCACTGTGTCAATCCTGGAATTAGAGCAATTATATCACAGGTACAGTCAATGTGTGAATATTACAATGAGAGAACTGATATCACAAGCATAGTCAAAGCGTCAATACTAGAATTCGAGCAATGATATCACAGATACAGTCAATGTGTCAATACTAGATTTGGATGCAATGAGAGCAGAGGTCAAGTCAATGTGTGAATATTAGCGTTAGAGCACTGATATCACAGGTACAATCAATGTGTGAATATTACAATTAGAGCACTGATGTCACAGCTACATTCAATGTGTGAATATTAGAATTAGAGCAATGGTGTCACAGATACAGTCAATCTGTGAATATTACATTAGAGCACTGAACATCATGGGTACAGTCAATGTGTGAATGCTAGAATTAGAGCAATGACATCACATGTACAGTCAATGTGTCAACACCAGAATTCGAGCACTGATGTCACAGTGAAAGTCAATCTGTGAATATTAGAATTAGAGCACTGATATCACAGGTCCAGTCAATGTGTGAATATTAGAATTAGAGCACTGATTTCAAAGGTAGAGTCATTGTGTGAATATTAGAATTAGAGCAGTATTATAACTAGTGCGGTCTATCTGTGAATATTAGAGTTAGAGCATTGATGTCACAAGTACAGTCAATCTGCGAATATTAGAATTAGAGCACTGATATCACAGGTACAGTCGTTGTGTGAACATTGGACGCGAGCATTGATATCCTGGTACAGTCAATGTGTCAATACTAGAATTGGATGCAATGTGTGCAGAAGTCAAGTCAATGTGTGAATATTAGAGTTAGAGCACTGATATCACAGCACAATCAATGTGTCAATACTAGACTTAGAGCAATGATACCACAGTCACAGTCAATGTGTCAATACTAGAATTAGAGCAATGATATCATAGGTACAGTAAATGTGTGAATATTAGAATTAGTGCACTGATATCAAGGGTACAGTCAATGTGTCAATACTGGAATTAGAGCACTGATATCACAGGTACCGTCAATGTGTGAATATTGAATTTCAAGCAGTGATGTCATAGGTGCAGTCAATCTGTGAATATTAGATTAGAGCACTTATATCACAGGTGCAGGCAATGCATGGATATTAGAATTAGAGCACTGATATCACAGGCACAGTCAATGTGTGAATATTAGAATTAGAGCACTGATTTCAAAGGTAGGGTCAATGTGTGAATATTAGAATTAGAGCCCAGATATCATAGGTACAGTCAATGTGTCAATACTAGAATTACAGCACTGATATCACTGGTACGGTCAATGTGTGAATATTAGAGTTAGAGCACAGATGTCACAGTGAAAGTCAATCTGTGAATAATAGAATGATAGCATTGATATCACAGGTACAGTCAATGTGTGAATACGAGAATTAGAGCAATGATATCACAGGTACAGTCAATCTGTCAACACGAGAATTAGAGCACTGATGTCAAAGGTACAGTCAATGTAAGAATATTAGAATTACAGCACTGAGATCACAGGCTCATTCAATGTGTGAATATTGGATTTCGAGCACTGAGATCACTGGTTCAGTCAATATGTGAATATTACAATTAGAGCACTGATATCACAGCTGCATTCAATGTGTGAATATTAGAGTTACAGCACTGATATCACAGGTTCAGTCAATATGTGAATATCAGAATTAGAACACTGATATCACAGGTACAGTCAATGTATGCATATTAGAGTTGGAGCACTGATATCAAAGGTAGAATCAATGTGTGAACATTTGAATTAGAGCACTGATATCACAGGTACAGTCAATGTGTCAATATTACAATTAGAGCACTGATATAACAGGTACAGTTAATGTGTGAATACTAGAATTAGAGCAAAGATATCACAGGTAGAGTCAATGTGTCAACACGAAAATTAGAGAACTGATGTCACAGGTACAGTCAATGTGAGAATATTAGAATTAGAGAACTGAGATCACAGGTACATTCAATGTGTGAATATTAGAGTTAGAGCACTGATATCACAGGTTCAGTCAATATGTGAATATTAGAATTAGAGCACTGATATCACAGGTACATTCAATGTGTGAATATTAGAATTAGAGCACTGATTTCAAAGTAGATTCAATGTGTGAATATTAGAATTAGAGCACTGATATCCAGATACAGTCAATGTGGCAGTCCTGGAATTAGTGCAATGATATCACAGGTACAGTCAATGTGTGAATATTACAATAAGAGAACTGATATCACAGGTACAGTCAATGCGTCAAGACGGGAATTAGGCAATGATATCACAGGTCCAGTAATGTGTCAATACGAGAATTGGATGCAATGAGAGCAGAGATCAAGTCAATGTGTGAATATTAGAGTTAGAGCACTGATATCACAGGTACAATTAATGTGTCAATACCAGAATTAGAGCAATGATACCACAGTCGCAGGCAATTTGTCAATACTAGAATTAGAGCAATGATATCACAGGTACAGTCAATATGTGAATATTAGAATTAAAACAATAATGTCACAGATACAGTCAATCTGTGAATATTACAATTAGAACACTGAATGTCAAGGGTGCAGTTAATGTGTGAATGCTAGAATTAGAGCAATGTCATCACAGGTACATTAAATGTGTCAACACTGGAATTAGAGAACTGATGTCGCAGGTTCAGTCAATGTGAGAATCCTAGAATTAGAGCACTGAGATCACAGGGACATTAATTGTGTGAATATTAGAGTTAGAATACTGATATCATAAGTTCAGTCAATACGTGAATATCTGAATTAGAGCACTGATATCACTGGCACGGTCAATGTGTGAATATTAGAATTAGAGCACTGATATCATTGGTACGGTCAATGTGTGAATATTAGAGTTAGAGCACTGATGGCACAGTGAAAGTCAATCTGTGAATATTCGAATTAGAGCACAGACATCACAGGTACAGTCAAGTGTGAATAATAGAATTAGAGCACTGATATCAAAGGTGGAGTCATTGTGTGAATATTAGAATTAGAGCACTGATATCACTAGTGCGGTCTATCTGTGAATATTAGAGTTAGAGCATTGATGTCACAGGTACAGTCAACCTGCGAATATATGAATTAGAGCACTGATATCACAAGGAACAATCATTGTGTGAATATTGGACTCGAGCATTTATATGCTGGTACAGTCAATGTGTCAATACTAGACTTGGATGCAATGTGAGCACAAGTCAAATCAATGTGTGAATATTGGTGTTAGAGGACTGATATCACAGGTACAATCAATCTTTCAATACTAGAATTAGAGCAATGATACCACAGTCGCAGTCAATGTGTCAATACTAGAATTAGAGCAATGATATCACAGGTACAGTCAATATGTGAATATTAGAATTAAAACAATGATATCACATTTACAGTCAATGTGTGAATATTCCAAATAGAGCACTGATATAACAGGTACAGTCAATGTTTGAATACTAGAATTAGAGCAATGATCTCACAGGCACATTCAATGTGTGAATATTTGAGTGAGAAAACTGATATCACAGGTTCAGTCAATATGTGAATATTAGAATAGGAGAACTGATATCACTACTACAGTCAATGTGTGAATATCAGAGTGAGAGCACTGATGTCACAGGTACAGTCAATCTGTGAATATTCGCATTAGAGCAGTGATATCACAGGTACATGCAATGTGCGAATATTAGAATTAGAGCACTGATTTCAAAGGCAGATTCAATCTGTGAATATTAGAATTAGAGCACTGATATCCAGGTACAGTCAATGTGTCAGTCCTGGAATTAGAGCACTGATATCACAGGTACAGTCAATGTGTGAATATTCTAATTAGAGAACTGATATCACAGGTACTGTCGATGTGTCTAGACTAGAATTAGAGCAATGATGTCACAGGTACAGTCATACAAAAGCGAAATACTGCGGATGCTGGAATCTAGAATACAAACAAAAATTGCTGGAAAAACTCAGCAGGTCAGG
>JARFOE010327766.1:0-10219 GCA_031763465.1 Squatina squatina
CACTGGGACTGTGCTTCCATTCTTCACTGGGACTGTGGTTCCATTCTTCACCGGGACTGTGCTTCCATTCTTCACTGGGACTGTGCTACCATTCTTCACTGGGACTGTGCTACCATTCTTCACTGGGACAGTGCTTCCATTCTTCACTGGGAATGTGCTTCCATTCTTCACTGGGAGTTGGCTTCCATTCTTCACTGGGACAGTGCTTCCATTCTTCACTGGGACTGTGCTTCCATTCTTCACTGGAGCAGTGCTTCCATTCTTCACTGGGACAGTGCTTCCATTCTTCACTGGGAATGTGCTTCACTTCTTCACTGGGAGTTTGCTTCCATTCTTCACTGGGACAGTGCTTCCATTCTTCACTGGGACAGTGCTTCCATTCTTCACTGTGACTGTGCTTACATTCATCACTGGGGCAGTGCTTCCATTCTTCACTGGGTCATTGCTTCCATTCTTCACTGGGAATGTGCTTCCATTCTTCACTGGGACAGAGCTTCCATTCTTCACTGAGACTGTGCATCCATTCTTCACTGGGGCAGTGCTTCCATTCTTCTCTGGCACTGTGCTTCCATTCTTCACTGGGTCAGTGCTTCCTTTCTTCACTAGGACTGTGCATCCATTCTTCACTGGGGCAGTGCTTCCATTCTTCACTGGGAAACTCCATCCATTCTTCACGGGGACTGTGCTTCCATTCTTCACTGGGACACTGCTTCCATTCTTCACTGGGGCAGTGCCTCCATTCTTCACTGGGGCAGTGCTTCCATTCTCCACTGGGACTGTGCTTCCATTCTTCACTGGGACTGTGCTTCCATTCTTCACTGGGACTGTGCTTCCATTCTTCACTGGGACTGTGCTTCCATTCTTCAATGGGACCGTGCTTCCATTCTTCACTGGGACAGTGCTTCCATTCTTCACTGGGGCAGTGCTTCCATTCTTCAATGGGACCGTGCTTCCATTCGTCACTGGGACCGTGCTTCCAATGTTCAGTGGGGCAGTGGTTCCATTCTTCACTGGGACTGTGCTTCCATTCTTCCCTGGGGCAGTGCTTCCATTCTTCACTGGGACTGTGCTTCCATTCTTCACTGGGTCAGTGCTTCCATTCCTCAATGGGACTGTGCTCCTATTCTTCACTGGGACTGTGCTTCCATTCTTCAATGGGACTGTGCTTCCATTCTTCACTGGGACAGTGCTTCCATTCTTCACTGGGACACTGCCTCCATTCTTCACTGGGAGTGTGCTTCAATTCTTCACTGGAGCATTGCTTCCATTCTTCACTGGGACTGTGCTTCCATTCTTCACTGGGACCATGCTTCTATTATTCAGTGGGGCAGTGCTTCCATTATTCACTGAGGCAGTCTTCCATTCTTCACTGGGACAGTGCTTCCATTCTTCACTGCGACAGTGCTTCCATTCTTCACTGGGATTGTGCTTCCATTCTGCACTGGGATTGTGCTTCCATTCTTCATTGGGACAGTGCTTCCATTCTTCACTGTGACAGTGCTTCCATTCTTCACTGGGACTGTGCTTCCATTCTTCACTGGGTCCGTGCTTCCAATCTTCACTGGGGCAGTGCTTCCTTTCTTCACTGTACTTTGCATCCATTCTTCACTGGGACAGTGCCTCCATTCTTCACTGGGTGTGTCCTTCCATTCTTCACTGGAACAGAGCTTCCATTCTTCACTGGGAGTGTGCTTCCATTCCACACTGGGACAGTGCTTCCATTCTTCACTGGGACACTGCTTCCATTATTCACTGGGGCAGTGCTCCCATTCTTCACTGGGACTGTGCTTCCAATCTTCACTGGGACAGTGCTTCCATTCTTCACTAGGACTGTGCTTCCATTCTTCACTGTGGCAGTGCTTCCATTCTTCATTGGGACTGTGCTTCCATTCTTCACTGGGACAGTGCTTCCATTCTTCACTGGGACAGTGCCTCCATTCTTCACTGGGAGTATGCTTCAATTCTTCACTGGAGCGTTGCTTCCATTCTTCACTGGGACTGTGCTTCCATTCTTCACTGGGGCAGTGCTTCCATTCTTCACTGGGACTGTGCTTCCATTCTTCACTGGGACAGTGCTTCCATTCTTCAATGGGACCGTGCTTCCATTCTTCACTGGGACTGTGCTACTATTCTTCACTGGGACTGTGCTTCCATTCTTCACTGGGGCAGTGCTTCCATTCTTCACTGGGGCAGTGCTTCCATTCTTCACTGGGACAGTGCTTCCATTCTTCACTGAGAGTATGCTTCCATTCTTCACTGGGACAGTGCTTCCATTCTTCACTGGGACTGTGCTTCCATTCCTCACTGGGGCAGTGCTTCCATTCTTCACTGGGACAGTGCTTCCATTCTTCACTGGGACAGTGCTTCCATTCTTCACTGGGGCAGTGCCTCCATTCTTCACTGGGAGTGTGCTTCCATTGTTCAGTGGGGCAGAGCTTCCATTCTTCACTGGGACTGTGCTTCCATTCTTCACTGGGACAGAGCTTCCTTTCTTCACCGGGGCAGAGCGTCCATTCTTCACTGGGACTGTGCTTCCATTCTTCACTGGGGCAGTGCTTCAATTGTTCACTGGGACTGTGCTTCCTTTCTTCACTGGGGCAGTGCTTCCATTCTTCACTGGGGCGGTGCTTCCATTCTTCACTGGGGCGGTGCTTCCATTCTTCACTGGGACAGTGCTTCCATTCTTCACTGGGACACTGTTTCCATTCTTCACGGGGACTGTGCTTTCATTCTTCACTGGGGCCGTGCTTCCATTCTTCACTGGGACGCTGCTACCATTCTTCACTGGGACTGTGCTTCCATTTTTCACTGGGTCTGTGCTTCCATTCTTCACTGGGACACTGCTTCCATTCTTCAATGGGGCAGTGCGTCCTTTCTTCACTGGGACAGTGTTAACATTCTTCACTGTGACAGTGCTTCCTTTATTCACTGGGACAGTGCTTCCATTCTTCACTGGGACTGTGCCTACATTCTTCACTGGCACTGTGTTTCCTTTCTTCACTGGGGCACTGCTTCCATTCTTCACTGGGACAGTGCTTCCATTCTTCACTGGTACTGTGCTTCCATTCTTCACTGGGGCTGTGCTTTCATTCTACACTTGGACAGTGTTTCCATTCTTCACTGGGAGTGTGCATCCATTCTTCACTGGGACTGTGCTTCCATTCTTCACTGGGACAGTGCTTCCATTCTTCACTGGGACTGTGCTTCCATTCTTCACTGGGACAGTGCTTCCATTCTTCACTGGGACAGTGCTTCCATTCTTCACTGGGACAGTGCTTCCATTCTTCACTGGGACTGTGGTGCCATTCTTCACTGGGACAGTGTTTTCATTCTTCACTGGGACAGTGCTTCCATTATTCACTGGACTGTGCTTCCATTCTTCATTGGGACTGTGCTTCTATTCTTCACTGGGGCAGTGCTTCCATTCTTCACTGGGACTGTGCATCCATTCTTCACTGGGACTGTGCTTCCATTCTTCACTGGGACGGTGCTTCCATTCTTCACTGGGATGGTGCTTCCATTCTTCACTGGGACGGTGCTTCCATTCTTCACTGGGACAGAGCTTCCTTTCTTCACTGGGACAGTGCTTCTATTCTTCACTAGGACAGTGCTTCCATTCTTCACTGGGACAGTGCTTCCATTCTTTACTGGGGCAGTGCTTCCATTCTTCACTGGGTGTGTGCTTCCATTGTTCACTGGGACTGTGCTTCCATTCTTTACTGGGGCAGTGCTTCCATTCTTCACTGGGTGTGTGCTTCCATTGTTCAGTGGGGCAGTGCTTCCATTCTTCACTGGGTGTGTGCTTCCATTCTTCACTGGGACTGTGCTTCCAGTCTTGACTGGGGCAGTGCTTCCATTCTTCACTGGGACAGTGCTTCCAGTCTTCACTGGGACAGTGCTTCCATTCTTCACTGGGACAGTGCTTCCATTCTTCACTGGGACTGTGCTCCCTTTGATCACTGGGACTGTGCTTCCATTCTTCACTGGGTCCGTGTTTCCATTCTGCACTGTGACTGTGCTTCCATTCTTCACTGGGACTGTGCTTCCATTCTTGACTGGGACTGTGCTTCCATTCTTCACTGGGACTGTGCTTCCATTCTTCACTGGGACTGTGCTACCATTCTTGACTGGGACAGTGCTTCCATTCTTCACTGGGACCGTGCTTCCATTTTTCACTTGGACCGTGCTTCCATTTTTCACTGGGACCATGCTTTCATTCTTCACTGGGACTGTGCTTCCATTCTTCACTGGGACTGTGCTTCCATTCTTCACTGGGACTGTGCTTCCATTCTTCAATGGGACCGTGCTTCCATTCTTCACTGGGACAGTGCTTCCATTCTTCACTGGGGCAGTGCTTCCATTCTTCAATGGGACCGTGCTTCCATTCGTCACTGGGACCGTGCTTCCAATGTTCAGTGGGGCAGTGGTTCCATTCTTCACTGGGACTGTGCTTCCATTCTTCCCTGGGGCAGTGCTTCCATTCTTCACTGGGACTGTGCTTCCATTCTTCACTGGGTCAGTGCTTCCATTCCTCAATGGGACTGTGCTCCTATTCTTCACTGGGACTGTGCTTCCATTCTTCAATGGGACTGTGCTTCCATTCTTCACTGGGACAGTGCTTCCATTCTTCACTGGGACACTGCCTCCATTCTTCACTGGGAGTGTGCTTCAATTCTTCACTGGAGCATTGCTTCCATTCTTCACTGGGACTGTGCTTCCATTCTTCACTGGGACCATGCTTCTATTATTCAGTGGGGCAGTGCTTCCATTATTCACTGAGGCAGTCTTCCATTCTTCACTGGGACAGTGCTTCCATTCTTCACTGCGACAGTGCTTCCATTCTTCACTGGGATTGTGCTTCCATTCTGCACTGGGATTGTGCTTCCATTCTTCATTGGGACAGTGCTTCCATTCTTCACTGTGACAGTGCTTCCATTCTTCACTGGGACTGTGCTTCCATTCTTCACTGGGTCCGTGCTTCCAATCTTCACTGGGGCAGTGCTTCCTTTCTTCACTGTACTTTGCATCCATTCTTCACTGGGACAGTGCCTCCATTCTTCACTGGGTGTGTCCTTCCATTCTTCACTGGAACAGAGCTTCCATTCTTCACTGGGAGTGTGCTTCCATTCCACACTGGGACAGTGCTTCCATTCTTCACTGGGACACTGCTTCCATTATTCACTGGGGCAGTGCTCCCATTCTTCACTGGGACTGTGCTTCCAATCTTCACTGGGACAGTGCTTCCATTCTTCACTAGGACTGTGCTTCCATTCTTCACTGTGGCAGTGCTTCCATTCTTCATTGGGACTGTGCTTCCATTCTTCACTGGGACAGTGCTTCCATTCTTCACTGGGACAGTGCCTCCATTCTTCACTGGGAGTATGCTTCAATTCTTCACTGGAGCGTTGCTTCCATTCTTCACTGGGACTGTGCTTCCATTCTTCACTGGGGCAGTGCTTCCATTCTTCACTGGGACTGTGCTTCCATTCTTCACTGGGACAGTGCTTCCATTCTTAACTGGTCTGTGCTTCCATTCTTCAATGGGACCGTGCTTCCATTCTTCACTGGGACTGTGCTTCCATTCTTCACTGGGACAGTGCTTCCATTCTTCACTGGGACATTGCTTCCATTCTTCACTGGGACTGTGCTTCCAATCTTCACTGGGACAGTGCTTCCATTCTTCACTGGGAATTTTCATCCATTCTTCACTGGGGCAGTGCTTCCATTCTTCACTGGGACAGTACTTCCATTCTTCACTGGGACAGTGCTTCCATTCTTCATGGGGAGTGTGCTTTAATTCTTCACTGGAGCGGTGCTTCCATTCTTCACTGGGACTATGCTTCCATTCTTCACTGGGACAGTGCTTCACTTCTTCACTGGGGCAGTGCTTCCATTCATCACTGGGACTGCGCTTCCATTCTTCACTGGGGCAGTGCTTCCTTTCTTCACTGGGACTGTCCCTGCATTCTACACTGGGACAGTGCTGCCATTCTGCACTGGGAATGTGCATCCATTCTTCACTGGGACGGTGCTTCCAATCTTCACTGGGACTGTCCTTCCATTCTTCACTGGGGCGGTGCTTACATTCCTCACTGGGATTGTGCTTCCATTCTTCCCTGGGACAGAGCTTCCTTTCTTCACTGGGACAGTGCTTCCATTCTGGGACAGTGCTTCCATTCTTCACTGGGGCAGTGCTTCCATTCTTCACAGGGAGTGTGCTTCCATTGTTCAGTGGGGCAGAGCTTCCATTCTTCACTGGGACTGTATTCCATTCTTCACTGGGGCAGTGCTTCAATTCTTCACTGGGACTGTGCTTCCATTCTTCACTGGGGCGGTGCTTCCATTCTTCACTGGGGCGGTGCTTCCAATCTTCACTGGGACTGTGCTACCATTCTTCACCCGGAGTGTGCTTCCATTCTTCACTCGGAGTGTGCTTCCATTCTTCACTGGGACACTGCTTCCATTCTGCCCTGGGGTAGTGCTTCCAATCTTCACTGGGGCAGTGCTTCCAATCTTCACTGGGGCAGTGCTTACATTCTTCACTGTAGCAGTCTTCCATTCTTCACTGGGACTGTGCTTCCATTCTTCACCGGGACTGTGCTTCCATTCTTCACCGGGACTGTGCTTCCAATCTTCACCGGGACAGTGGTTCCATTCTTCACTGAGACTGTGCTTCCATTCTTCACTGGGACAGTGGTTCCATTCTTCACTGGGGCAGTGCTTCCATTCTTCACTGGGACACTGCTTCCATTCTTCACTGGGACTTTGCTCCCATTTTTCACTGGGACAGTGCTACCATTCTTCACTGGGGCAGTGCTTCCATTCTTCACTGGGACAGTGCTTCCATTCTTCAATGCAACCGTGCTTCCATTTTTCACTGGGACCGTGCTTTCATTCTTCACTGGGACTGTGCTTCCATTCTTCACTGGGACTGAACTTCCATTCTTCACTGGGACTGAGCTTCCATTCCTCACTGGGGCACTGCTTCCATTCTTCACTGGGACTGTGCTTCCATTCTTCACTGGGACAGTGCTTCCATTCTTAACTGGGACTGTGCTTCCATTCTTCAATGGGACCGTACTTCCATTCTTCACTGGCGCAGAGCTTCCATTCTTCACTGGGACAGTGCTTCCAGTATTCACGGTAGCAGTCTTCCATTCTTCACTGGGACTGTGCTTCCATTCTTCACTGGGAGATTGCTTCCATTCTTCACCGGGACTGTGCTTCCAACTTCACCGGGACAGTGCTTCCATTCTTCACTGGGACTGTGCTTACATTCTTCTTCACTGGGGCAGTGTTTCCATTCTTCACTGAGACAGTGCTTCCATTCTTCACTGGGACTGTGCTTCCATTCATCACTGGGGCAGTGCTTCCATTCCTCACTGGGACAGTGCTTCCATTCTTCACTGGGGCAGTGCTTCCATTCTCCACTCGGACTGTGCTTCCATTTTTCACTGGGACCGTGCTTCTATTATTCAGTGGGGCAGTGCTTCCATTCTTCACTGGGAGAGTGCTTCCATTCTTCACTGAGGCAGAGCTTCCATTCTTCACTGGGACTGTGCTTCCATTCTGCACTGGGGCAGGGCTTCAATTCTTCACTGGGACTGTGCTTCCATTCTTCACTGGGGAAGTGCATCATTTCTTCACTGGGACTGTGCTTCCTTTCTTCATTTGGGCGGTGCTTCCATTGTTCACTGGGACAGTGCTTCCATTCTTCACTGGGACTGTGCTTCCATTCTTCACTCGGAGTGTGCTTCCATTCTTCACTGGGACACGGCTTCCATTCTTCACTGGCGTGGTGCTTCCATTCTTCACTGGGACAGTGCTTCCATTCTTCACTGGGACAGTGCTTCCATTGTTCAATGGGGCAGTGCTTCCATTCTTCACTGGGGCACTGCTTCCATTCTTCACTGGGACTGTGCTTCCATTCTTCACTGGGGCTGTTCTTCCATTCTTCATTGGGGTAGTGCTTCCATTCTTCACTGGGAATGTGCTTCCATTCTTCTCTGGGGCAGTGCTTGCATTCTTCACTGGGACACTGCTTCCATTCTTCACTGGGACTGTGCTTCCATTTTTCACTGGGACGGTGCTTCCATTCTTCACTGGGACTGTGCTTCCATTCTGCACTGGAGCAGTGCTTCCATTCTTCACTGGGACTCTGCTTGCATTCTGAACAGGGACTGTGCTTCCATTCTTCACTGGGGCAGTGCTTCCATTCTTCACTGGGAGTGTGCTTCCATTTTTCACTGGGACAGTGCTTCCAATGTTCATTAGGACATTGCTTCCATTCCTCACTTGGTCAGTGCTTCCATTCTTCACTGGGACAGCGCTGCATTCTTCACTGAGACTGTGCTTCCATTCTTCACCGGGACTGTGCTTCCAATCTTCACTGGGGCAGTGCTTCCAATCTTCACTGGGACAGTGATTCCATTCTTCACTGGGACTGTGCTTCCATTCTTCACTGGGGCAGTGCTTCCATTCTTCACTGGGAGTGTGCTTCCATTCTTCAATGGGACAGTGCTTCCATTCTTCACTGGAACATTGTTTCCATTCCTCACTGGGGCAGTGCTTCCATTCTTCACTGGGACATTGCTTCCATTCTTCACTGGGACAGTGCTTCCGTTCTTCACTGAGACTGTGCATCCATTCTTGACTGGGTCAGTGCTTCCATTCTTCACTGGGACAGTGCTTCCATTCTTCACTGGGGCAGTGCTTCCATTCTTCACTGGGACTGTGCTTCCATTGTTCACTGTGGCGTTGCTTCCATTCTTCACTGGGGCAGTGCTTCCATTCTTCACTGGGACAGTGCCTCAATTCTTCACTGGGAGTATGCTTCAATTCTTCACTGGAGCGGTGCTTCCATTCTTCACTGGGACTGTGCTTCCATTCTTCACTGGGACTGTGCTTACATTCATCACTGGGGCAGTGCGTCAATTGTTCACTGGGACAGTGCTTCCATTCTTCACTGGGACAGTGCTTCCTTTGATCACTGGGACTGTGCTTCCAATCTTTACTGGGACGGTGCTTCCATTCTTCACTGGGACAGTGCTTCCATTCTTCACTGGGACTGTGCTTCCATTCTTCACTGGGACTGTGCTTCCATTCTTCACTGGGAGTGTGCATTCATTCTTCACTGGGTCAGTGCTTCCAGTCTTCACTGCACATTGCTTCCATTCTTCACTGGGACAGTGCTTCCATTCTTCACTGGGAGTGTGCATTCATTCTTCACTGTGTCAGTGCTTCCATTCTTCACTGTGACTGTGCTTCCATTCTTCACTGGGACAGTGCTTCCATTCTTCACTGGGAGTGTGCATCCATTCTTCACTGCACATTGCTTCCATTCTTCACTGGGACATTGCTTCCATTCCTCACTGTGACTGTGCTTCCATTCTTCACTGGGACTGTGCTTCCATTCATCACTGGGGCAGCGCTTCCATTCTCACTGGGGCAGTGCTTCCATTCTTCACTGGGACACTGCTTCCATTCTTCACTGGGACTGTGCTTCCATTTTTCACTGGGACTGTGCTTCCATTCTTCACTGGGACAGTGCTTCCATTATTCACTGGGACATGTTTCCTTTCTTCACTGGGGCAGTGCCTCCATTCTTCACTGGGACAGTGCTTCCATTCTTCACTGGGAGTGTGCTTCCATTCTTCACTGGTAAAATGCTTCCATTCTTCACTCGGACAGTGCTTCCATTCTTCACCGGGACTGTGCTTCCATTCCTCACTGGGAATGTGCTTCCATTGCTCACTGGGACTGAGCTTCCATTCTTCACTGGGACAGTGCTTCCATTCTTCACTGGGAGTGTGCATCCATTCTTCACTGGGACATTGCGTCCATTCCTCAATGTGACTGTGCTTCCATTCTTCACTGGGACACTGCTTGCATTCTTCACTGGGACTGTGCTTCCATTCATCACTGTGGCAGCGCTTCCATTTTCACTGGGACTGTGCATCCAATCTTCACTGGGTCATTGCTTCCATTCTTCCCTGGGACACTGCTTCCATTCTTCACTGGGACTGTGCTTCCATTCATCTCTGGGGCAGCGCTTCCATTTTCACTGGGACTGTGCATCCGATCTTCACTGGGTTATTGCTTCCATTCTTCCCTGGGACACTGCTTCCATTCTTCACTGGGATTGTGCTTCCATTTTTCACTGGGACTGTGCTTCCATTCTTCACTGGGACAGTGCTTCCATTATTCACTGGGACATGTT
>JARFOE010328663.1:0-10199 GCA_031763465.1 Squatina squatina
CGGCTGCAGAAATGCCTATCTTTTCCCCTTATGATTGAATCCCTAATCACTATAGCCCTTCCACTCTTCTTCCTCCCGTCCTGTGCAACTGAGCCACCCGTGATGCCACTTGGTTGCTGCTGTCTTCCCTGATATGCCATCTCCCCAAACAATATCCAAAGCGTTATATCTGCTGGAGAGAGGGTTGGCCCCAGGCATTCCTGCTTCTACTCTGCCTGGTGGTCACCCATTCTCTTCCTGCCTGAGCATTCTTTACCTCTGGTGTGACCACCTCACTAAACGTGCTATCCATGTCCATCTCGACATTGTGGAAGTTCCTCAATGAATCTTGTGTCATTGGAGGAGCTCGGTCACCTCTGGTAGAAGTGTAGGTTACCTCTAGTATCGGAAAAGCTCGGTCACCTCTGGTATAAGCACATGGTACCACAAGTATAGGAGGAGCATCGACACACCTAGTATAAGTGTAGGGTACCTCTGGTGCCAAAAAAGCTCGGTCACATTAAATGTAAGCACATGGTACCACTAGTACGGGAGGAGCATGGACACACCTAGTGTAAGTGTAGGGTACCTCTCGTGCTGGAAAAGCTCGGTCACCTCTAGTGTAAGCACATGTTACCACGATTATGGATGGAGCATCGACACACCTGGTATAAGCACATGGTACCACGAGTATGGGAGGAGCATCGACATATCTCGAGGATGTGTCAGATACCACTATACCAGAGGAGCACTGTTGCCTCTAATGCTGTCGTATTGGGTTCATCAGCATTATTTCAGGAGTTGCTTCACCGCCTGTTCTGGAGGAGTTAGTTTACTCGGAGTGAATCGAGGGCAGTGTCAGGACAATTAGTGCCTGGGGAGCTGCCTCCACCAGCACTGTATGAATAGGTTTGACAATAGTACTGGGGGATTTCACTTTCCAATTGTGAGCAATTTTTCAATTATGTATTTGTCAAAATGTCCAACAACAGTTTCACATATTTATCATATTCTGACTCATCAGACAAGAAAAACAACTTTAATTGAGTTTTTTGGTTAAATGAATGTAACTCTGCTAATTACGATTTAATGTAATTGAATCCCTGGAGGTTTGATGCGTGGATAAATATAGGTTCCCTTCCATTGCCTCAGCCGTGCGGCAGTTGGAGTCTTTCAGCTCTGACAGAATTCATCCATTGTAAGTAAATGGAGCGACCAGCTATCGTTGTGATAAAAGAGATTTACTACCCGATTCTCGCAGCCGTCGGAATTCCTGGTGAGCCATTGTAACCTGTTTGTTGTTGCTCGGTGTTAACTGTCTCCCTGTTCAGCCTGCATGTTGGATAAGGTAGCGACTTTCCCGCGTGTTCGCATTGCACTATCCATAATTACTGGAACAACTCAGGAACCACGTTCTGCACGTTCCCGATTCCCCTTAATCTGATAACTTTATTGATGGTACAATGTTCTTTGATTGTCCAACACAAGGATTTTACCAGATTTCCGGACCATCTTGTCACCCGGTGCAGAGTGAGCGCTGCAGCAGCAAATTACAATGTGTGGGTGGGTTTCTGAGGTAACGGCACCAATACTAATCCTGTTCTCACACTGCTCCGTATTGATTATCGCACTAATGTAGTAAAGTGCACCCAACAGGTATCTCCATATGAATTTCAATCAGACACTGGAACATTATTTCTCTCCTCTCTTTTACTTACAGCGAACTTGGTGACAATCACGATTCTCTCCCGAGGAAAGGGCGGGCTTTCCAAGTGTATCTCTGTCTACATGGTGGCCATGGCAACAGCGGATCTACTGGTAATGATCTTTAATGTAATATTGTATTACATTTTAAATTATCACTTCCCATTGTCCTTCCTGTCCTACACTCCTGTGTGTAAGTTCATTATATACATGGCTGCTGTAACACTCGATTTGTCTGTATGGTTCACTGTCTCCTTCACATTTGACCGATTTGTAGTTATCTGCTGCCAGAAGTTTAAAACAAAGTATTGCACCGAGAGAACTGCGGCCGCGGTTATAACAACGTTCTCTGTTTTCAGTTTTTTCAGGAATATTCCCTTTTTGTTTATCTATGGACCTCAGCGAATTATTAACAAGGTGCAGTGGGGCTGCGGGCCAAGTGTTGCTTTTGTTTCCTCCCCTCTCGGTGCAGGGTGTGTCTGGTTTCACAGCGTCTGGGTCGTTTGGCTTCCTTTTACTTTAATTGTCTTGTTTAATTCTTTAACCGTCCGCCGGATTTTAGTGGCCAGCAGAGCCCGCAGGGGCCTCCAGGGTCACAGGAGTGAGAATCACAGCGATACAGAGATGGAGAGCCGAAGGAAATCCATCATCTTACTCTTCGCTATATCGGGCTGTTTTATACTGTTGTGGCTGACAGGCGCAGTGACTTTTGTAGCAACCAGACTGTCAAACCCCATTTATTACCGAGGTGACCGCACAAACCCAGCTTATATCGCCAATGAAACTGGAGCTATGTTAAAGCTTTTAAGTTCAGTTCAAAACCCATGCATTTATGCGGCGACCCAGGGGAAATTCAGAGAAGAGCTGAAGAAGGTGTTGAAATCTCCCTGGACACACATTCTGAGATTAGTTAGAAAATGAGAATAAAAAGACTCAAGTCAAAGTAAACTTCTCCACAACTGAAGCTCAATTTCAACCCCAGTTCCATCGTGCACCGTCCTTGTTTCTGGTAATGTGGAAACGGGAGAGTTCTTGTGTGAAAATATCCTCCACTTTGTAGCAAGTGTTTGATCTCTGCATTGTTTTAGTTTTTCAGCTTCTTTCGCTGAGTAAACAAACCCTATTCCTGAAAATCCAGCACATTGCAAGTTCAGGGATCACAGGTAACAATGATGAGGTTCAGCTGTGCAGTCGGACAGGTGAGTAACAGAGGAATCCCCCTTACACTGCAGGTACTGGGATCGGGTGCGTCACTTCAAAATCATTAATGAATTTACATTGGGTGCCTAAACAATCAATGTTCTTGCGATCGCCGATATTGGTAACATTCTTGGAAGTTTGATGTGAATATTGCAGCTGCTGGTCTCTCTATCGGACACCATTCCTCATTGTCAAATGACTCTTGTCTCGTGATCAGTGTTCGAATGGAGGAAACAGTCGGAACTCGGCTCATCGATGTGAGATTTCACCTGTTTTCCTCGATACTGACTTCAGATCTCGATTGTGCACTGACTGGTGTCTGTCAGTCAGTACAATGATGGAGTCTGCTCTTGTTTGTGCTGTCGATAAAAGTTCCAAGCATAATATTATTGCGATTCTGTTTCAATCAGTCTCCCAAACAAAATAGTAAAGGAATATAAAAATAAATGCTTTTGCATAAAGTTGTGAGTTATTACAATTTTGCAAGTGATCCGATAAAAACGCTGCCAGAGTTGTGATAACATCAAACTGATTTTCAGCATTCTGTGTTTGACTGAACTTTTGCAGACAGTCAGAAAGAATTCTTGGCAATTACCATCTTATTATGCAGTTACACATTGTTCCCCTGGTTAAGGAGTCTAGAGCCACTGGTCACAGACTCAGAATATAGATTCGGCCACTTAGGGAGAAATTTCTTCACTCAGAGGGTGCTGAATCTGTGGGATTCTCGACCACAAAAGGCTGTGGCGGCCAAGACACTGAATATATTCAAGAAGGAGATTGATAGATTTCTAGACACTAAAGGGCATGGGGAGAAAGCGGGAATATGGTATTGAGATTGAGGATCAGCCATGATCAGATTGAATGTAGGAGCGGGCTCGAAGGGCCGAATGGGCTAATCCTGCTCCTATTTTCTATGTTTCTATTTTCCAAATCATAATTGAAATATCCCAGCATCTTTGAGTCAGTTAAAAATTGTCCATTTGTGATCGTGTCTGGTTGTGTGAGAAACGCCAAGGAAAGGGAGCAGGCTCTCAAAGGAAGGATGTGGTTGGACAGCGAGCGATAGGGAGACAAAAACATAATTAACTAAAGCACTTTTGCGGGCGGATATATTCATGATAAAAAGCAGAAGAAATCTGTATTGCGTAGATATGGGCAAAGATGATAGGAAATAAACACAATTGATGGTAAAACTTTACAAAACACTGGTGAGACCACCATTAGTACACCAGCTACAGCTTCGGCCCCTCATTGTGGAAGAACAATTTAATCTAAAGGGAGCAGGCAGTGTAGATACACCAGGATGGTGCCATGGATCAGAGCTATGCTGTTAATGAGGGACCACAAAGGTTGGGCCCATTTGCACTGGAGCAGCAATAGCTAAGTGATGATCCGATAGAGGTTTTCAAATTATGAACAGTTTTAGCAGTGTGGAAAGGGAGGTATCATCCCATCTAGTTTGTGAGTCGCCGATAAAGGCTGAGCGAATTAAAATGGACATTAAATGAATGAGCAGAGAGATTCGCAGAAACTTCATCATGCAAAGGTTTGCTGGAGAAAGGAATCTTTTTGCCTCAGGAGTAGTTAGGTGAAAGTAAGTTGAATATTTATAGCAGCGAAACTAAATATCTGTGCGGAGAGAGGAGGACAGTGTGGATAGCATTTGATCGCTGTATCAAATAATCCAGTATACATAGAATAGGCCAAATGACCATGTCCCACCCAGTATCTATGGTCTTTTAATATTAACTATGGTAGGATCATTTTCATTTGTTTTTGTCCTCAATTTACCCTCAACCCGATTGCCATTCTATTCAGCAAATTATTCCAGAGGTTCAGTAGTGACCCGTCACTTCCAGGTTCCCATTTTTTGATAGCCTACTTTCATTTTGCAATTAACTGTCTGTTCAGTGCCAGATTGCCCACCCCCTCCTTTAATTCCTCACCATTCGCTAAAATCCAACTGGGTCATTCCAACTGCATTTTCCCTGCCCTACAGGCCAGTGATCTGCATCAGGAACTCCAGCAGGCTGGTTAAAGTTGACACAACGTAGCTGAAACCGAGAAAAGTCCCTTTTACATTGTTCCTCTTCTAGCTGCTCCATCATTAGATTCCTCCTGGCCTTATTTTAAACACTGTCTTTATTTCAACTACTGTGGAATCCTCACGAATCTTCTTCAATTGAGGAAATTACAAGAGTGTCAGCAAGCCATAACTCTTATCATCCTCCATTCCTTTATCCCGCAGTGTCTATGTCCCTGGTTTCCAGATTCTCAGTTACGTGGTTGAATTACATTTGGAAATCACTGTATCGCTGCCATTCTAACAACTCCTTCGATGATTCACTTGTGATCTACTCTGGAGATTAATTAAACGGTCTTATTTAAACCTTAAACTTCTTATATTCTGTAAAAGCTTTGCCGTTACCTATAATATTACACCTGCACCATTATTGAACATATGGTGCATATTATTCACGTTTCAATCGATCAATTCAGTTTGATTCCACACTCCACTGCCCGAGTCTCACACACACTCAGAGGGAGGTTTATTGCAAATTGTGGATGTCCTTCCTCAGCTTTCATTTATTTGAAAGTAATGAGCAGGAGATCGTGCACAAGGCAAGATGGATAACATCATCGAGCACAGACTGAAGCCACTCGGCCTATCCTGCCTCTGCCGGCTCTTTGAAATCAATTAGTTTAACTCCCCTATTCTTTCCCCATAGACCATCAAACAAAGGGACATAGGAACAAGAGGACTCCATTTAGTTCCTCGAGCATTTTCCACTATTTAATGAGATCATGGCTGATCAAACTTTTAATTTCCCAACATGTATCAAATGTCCTTTTCAATGTTACTACTTTATAAAGGTGTCAGGAGTAGTTGGATGGTAGCACTCTCTCTGAGTCAGACGGTCCTGGGTTAGAGTTCCTCTCCGGAAACTTGGACTGAAAATCTAATTTGACGCCTCAATGTTGTACTGAAGGTGTGCTGCACTGGATGATTTACGGTCTTTTGGTTGAAATGTGACCGAGGCCATTTCTGTCCTCTCTGATGTGCGGACATGGGAGTTCTCCACAGTGTCCTGGCCAGAATTTATCCCTCAAACAACATCACCACCTGGTCCTCATTACATTGCTGTTTGTGGACCCGCTGTACAGAAACTGACCGCTGCCTTTCCAACATTAAACATGTGACTCTATTCCAAAGTTATTAATTGGCTGTAATGCATTTTCGGGCCTCTTGTGATAGTGAAGGTGCTATATAAATGCAAGTCTTGCTCTCTATTGAATGTGCTTCCATCAACGTTTCAGGCGGTGCATTCCACATCGTAACAAATCACTGCCTTAAACATTCCCATTTCCCCCCCTGGGTCTTTTGCAAATTACCTTACATTTGTGCCCTCTGTTTAGTGACCTATTGGCAGCAGAAGCAATTTATCCGTATTTACTCGAACCTGAAGGCTGGAACCGAGCATTCCGGGTATAACCACAGCTGAACATCGGTGAGCAGGTTACTGATGAACAAGTGCTGCTTGATAACACTGTCGAGGAAACATGCCATCACTCTCCTGATGATTGGGAATAGGGTGGATGGGCAGTAAATCGTCAGATTAAATTTGTCTTGTATTTGTGGACATGACATACCTTTTTCATTTCATCAGTTAGATGCCTGTGTTGTGGCTTTCGTCTAACAGAGACAGAGCACAATCTTCAGCACTACAGACGGGATGTTGTCGGGACCCGTAGTTTTTTTTTACAGTATCTAGAGTGCTAAGCCAATTCGTGAAATCACGTCATGTTGGTTTTCTGGGTCTGTGCCAATTACCCCTTTCACTCATAAGCTCCGAATGATTCGACCTGACCCTTATTGGTGACAGTAACTGCAGGTTATACAGTGCATGCAAGACCTGATCTATTACAATATCTCAGCAGTGGCTAACAGGGCACATTCAAATTCTATTACCTGTTATACCCTGGGTAGAAAGATTGTGATCTCCACGAGCAATCCCCCGCCCTCCCATGATTCATTTAGTATCTGTGCACTGTCGCTGTCACTAATGTGTTCCCTCCTCTAGCCCGTCTGTGGATAGACCCAAGCTTTTCGGTCGAATACCTCTACAGCTCTTATGTCTAAGCGACCTTCTCTTACACGCCTTCTTCACAGCAAAGTTCATTGGGACCAGGTAAACTAATCATGGGCCTACAGCAGAATTTCACGACCCAATAAAAGGGAGGCCACATACTCACTGATCTCGCCCCTGTCAGCCCATCACCCTCATGACCCCTTCCTTCTTCTGGTACCATCTGCCTTTCACTCCCTAACAGTGTCTAATTCAAAAGAGACATGATGTCCTTGTCCATCATTTATCTCGTCTGGGAAGTTCGCAGTTATGACTTCATTATGGCTTCGCTATGACTCAGCCTTTGTCCATCATCAGTATCTCTGGAATATTGCCAACTTGCCCTTGTTGTTTTACAGGCAGCTATCCTTTTATTAAAAATGCAGAAATAGTCTTTTTTTAATTTTTGTCAAGTAGGACTTACTTTCCTGCAACTTAAAACCCAAACCAGGGCAATCCAGGTCATTGCACGACAGATTTGCAAGTTTGATTATTTGTGCAACAAATACATAATAAAATCTTTAATCTACAACTAATAATACTATGTGTTGATTATATTTCAAGTTAATTTGTTAGTGAACGTGAAATGGAGACTTTCCCAGTATTCTAACAGCGTGGAGTGAATCGAATTGGCTGAAGTCTGGCAACTGTGATGTTTGGGGCCTCAGGAGGAGGCTGAGATGAATCATCCACTCGGCTCCTGCGGCTGAAGATGGTTGCAAACGCTTCAGCCTTGTGTTTTGCACTCGCATACTGAGCTCCTCCATTGCTGAGAATAGGGATATTCAAGAATCCACCTCCTTAGTTGTTTATTTGTCCCCCACCATTCATGACAGGGTGAGGAACGATTGAAGAGCTTTTATCTGATCCCTTGGTTATGGTATCGGTCATTTTGTCTATAGCTGCTCCTTCCGCTGTGTCGTCCTTTATTGTAGCTTCATCAGTTTGCCAACTCACGATCACGTTTGCCTGGTGCTGCTTCGACATGCTGTTCGACAATCCTCATTGAAACCGGGTTGGTCACCTGGCTTGATGGTAATGGTTGAGTGAGTGATATGCCGGTCCATGAGGTTACATATTGTGATGCAATATAACTCTGCTGCTGTAGGCCCACTGCACCTCAGTCATGTCCAGTTTTGAACTGCTAGATCTGTTCTAAATCTATTCCATTTAGCACAGTGGTAGTGCCACACAAAAGGATGGAGAGTGTCCAATGTTTAAAGACAGGATTTGTTTCCACTTCTGTGTACTGGTCACTGCTGCCAATACTGTCATGGAGAGATGCATCAGTGCGAAGGAGCTTGGTGAGGATGAGGTCAAGTAGGTTTTTCTCTCGTGTTGGTTTCCACACAATTTGCCGTTAGCTCAATTTGGCAGATGTGTCGTTCAGGAATCGGCCAGCTGGCCAGCACTGGTGCTACAGAGCCACACATTAAAATCCCTATTTTCAACATGGATGAGTACCCATTCATCAGCTGAAGCAGGGCAGTAGTTGGTAATCAGAAAGACATGTTCTTGCACTTGTTTTGCCTAATGCCATGAAATTTCAAGCATTCAAGAGTCAATGGTGAGGATTCGCAGGGCCACTCCATCCCAACTGTATAGCACTGTGCCGCCATCTCTGGTGGTTTTCGCATTGTGGTGTAAAAGGACATATCCAAGGATGCGATGGAGGTGTCTGCGATGCTGGCTGATAGGCCTGATAGTGTGAGGATGAACATGTGAGGCTGTTGCCTTCTTCGTCTGTTAAACAACTCCCCCAATTTCGGTACAAGTTCCCAGGTATGAGTGAGGAGGGCCATGGAGGGCTACTGGCCTCTTTCTGCTTTTAGTTTGTCTGTATTGTTACATGGTAAGGAGAGGGAAGCTTTAGACAATTACGTGATATATTGTAATGTTAGGACACCATAGTGGACAGTTTGCTGTCTCTTTACATTAAAAGGTTAATGATGGAGGGGAAGAATTTTACATTTATCACTTGACCGTTAAGCATCGTCTGGGTGGATTCAATGTAGAAATTTTAGCAGGGAGCACCAGAGGCCATTAGGGGAACCCGACTGATCATTGTTTGTTGTTGTTCTTTTCAAATATTGCAATGTGTCTTCAACATACACATTTTATTTTGTTATGGACAGCATATTCATTCACAGGGGGCAGCATAGTTTCCTTTTCGTTGGACGCATCATTCTGACCAGTATTTGACTGGATGAAACAGGAGTCAGAGAATGGAGGACAGTGGCTGCTGGTAAGTTTTAAAAAGCGCGGGTTTTCACTTTCAGAGGCCCATTCCAGGAGTCGGAGATCAGATGACAGAGGCTGCTGATAAGTTTTAAAAAGCGCGGGTTTTCCCTTTCAGAGGCCCATCCAGGAGTTAGAGAGCGGAGGACAGAGGCTGCTGGTAAGTTTAAAAAGCGCGGTTTTTTCCATTTCAGAAGCCTATTCCAGGAGTCCTAGAGTGGAGAACAGAGGCTGCTGGTAAGTACTTAAAAAAGTGCGGGTTTTCCCATTCAGAGGCCCATTCCAGGGGTCGGAGAGTGGAGGGCAGAGGCTGCTGGTAAGTACTTTAAAAAGGACGGGTTTTTGCTTTCAGAGGCCCATCCAGGAGTTGCAGAGCAGAGGACAGAGTCTGCTGATAAGTACTTTAAAAAGCCCAGGTTTTCCCTTTCAGAGGCGAGCTGCTCCCACAGACAGAAGGCAGCGGTCCAGAGCCACTTCACATTTCAAAAAGTGACGCTGGCAAGAGAAAGCAGCAGATTGGGTGAGTACCGGCTGGTGAGTATTTCAATTATTTAGCTGATAGTAAAGGTTAATAGTTAATAGTTGATAAGGTTAAGAATAACTTTAGTTTGCAGTTATAGCTTCTAAGGCCTCTTGAGTAGCGGGGAGTGTGAAGGGCCCTTATGTAATTAATCATTTAATTGATGGCAATTAGTGGGCTTTGATTAAAGTTAATTTAAGTTAATTAAAGGGTAAGTCATGGAAGCATAGCTCAGCCTTGTGGCATGCTCCTCCTGCGCTATGTGGGAAATTGGGTAAACTTCCATTGTCCCTGACAACTATGTGTGCAGGACGTATGTCCAACTGCAGCTCCTGGCCGAAGACATTGCGCAGCTGGAGCTGCGGCTGAGGACGTCATGGATACCACGTTGAGTGAGTTGGTCACACCACAGGTGAAGGTTTTACAGG
>JARFOE010329576.1:0-10190 GCA_031763465.1 Squatina squatina
GTCTATCACTTTTCTAACTTTACGTTAACTGCCTTGGAAAGTGAAGCTGTGTATTGTCCTGTGTTGTCAAGATCCAGATCATCATTCAGAAACATAAACTGCCATGTGAATTACAGATGATAACCGCTAGCTGCGGTTCAGGTCATGCTCCTATATTTCTCCAGGTAGAAAGTGCTGCAACAAATTGCTTAACGGAAACGGACCATCAATCATTAAGCTAAAGTTTTATTGAGAAACAATTCCCCCTGCAACTGTAGGTATAGATTGTAAGCTTCCATTAAATATATATATATATATATATATATATATAGCTTGATTTGATTGCTAGCACTCTGGCATCTAATTCACTCACGTTAAAGTAAAGTGGTTCTGTATTGTCAGAGGCTTGTAGAGGTACCAGTCATTCCGTGGTTATATCACAGTATGGTCATTGCAATAATGGTCCAAGGGGAACGGAAAGGCATTTCTGCTGACCCATTATTGTCAAAATCCTACAAATCAAGAAGAGCTCAGCAACAAGTTGTATTTGAATAGAGCAGTGTGTAAAGCAGGGGATAATTATTATCATATTTCCGTATTTCATTCGGTAAATAACTGATTGGCCAATTCTTTTGAAATTTCCAAATTTTATGTAAAATTCTGTGGGTAATTAGTTGGATATTTCAGCGTTAAATTTGATAGATAATTCTGTGGATAATCCTTTGGATATTTCATTGTGTTATTCTAAGAATAATTGAGTGCAAAAATCTTTTGATATCTCAGCGCTTAATTTTACATATAATTGTGTGCATTATTCTCTGGATATTTCAGGGTTTAATTTGATAGAAAGTTGAGTTAATAATTCTTTGGATATTTCATTGTTTTATTTGATAGACAATTGAGCGGAAAATATTTTGGTTTTGCTTTGCTGAATTTTGGTAGATTATTGAGTGGATAATGATTTCAATATATCAGTTTTTATTTTGATAGATAATATTGTGAATTATTCTTTGGATTTATCAGTGTTTAATTTGATGGGTAATTTGTGGAAAATTATTTGGATATTTGTGTGATAGAAATAGGAGTGGATAATTCTGTGCATATTTGAGTATGTCATTCGATGGAAAATTATGTGTAGAATTCTTTGTTACTTCACTGTTTAATTTGGGTATAATTGAGCGGATAATGCTTTGGGTGATTCCATGTTTCAATCAATGGTTAATTGCCTGGCTAAGTCTATGGACATTTTTGGGTTTATTTCTATATATAATTGAGTCGCCAATTAGACCCAGCGGTTTCAGCTTTAAAATTAGGAAAGGCTTTGAAAAACAACGAGTGTTTGAAATTTGTGAAATCTGTCCCGCAAATGGCAAGTGATGCAAGATTCATGGTTAATTTTAAATCGGAGATTGATAGATTGTTTTTAAACCAAATATTAAGGGGGATGGACAAATTTGGTTTGGACGAGTTTGGTCACAGATCAACTGTGACCTGTTTGACTGTTGGAACGAGCAGGAGGGGCTCAATCACCTCCTCAAGTATCTGTCTATTCATTTTCCAATCTCACAGCAACTTGCTTTGATCCATGCGGCTTATTGAAATCAATGAACAATAAATATAACTGGTGTTGACAGTTATCTTAAATAAACAGTGAATGTATTGACTCCATTTGATAGTTACCTGAACGTTGACTGAGTTTTCACAAATATCGTTCACAAAATAATTTTAGATGTCATGGTGGTATTGAAAAAATCAAAATATCATGACATGAGTTGCAGAATTTGTTAAATCATTTTTCAATCTTTTTTTTTAAATTATAGAACGCATTTCCTCCAACTTGTATTTCCCTCTTTACTTCCCATTTTACTTTGGCAGAGGCATCATTGAACTAGTCGCAGTTTGTCCTTCAGTCTCACTCACTCACTGAATTCGCTGCCTTTGGTTATTCTCCACGGGGCGCAATTCAGTTCCTCAATCTCCCTCTTATTCCTGATTGGTCCGACCTCGATCAAACTCAAAATGAAGCAGGTTCTACAACTCATCACTTCCTTCTACCTATCTCGCCACACAGATTCAACAGGGTCATCATCAAGTGGGATCTCCTCTTGTTCTCTGAACCTCAACTGCTTCCTGAGAAAGTAAAACCTAAGTTATGCAATAACGTGTTCGAATTCCACATTCACCAAACTTTATCAGCATTGTGCCTTCAATCACCATGATTCACATTGCATCTTCGCCATGCCCTGTCACCAATGCACCTTCACACTATCCAGTCTCCATTGAATATTCGACCTGCACTGAACCAGCTGCACCTCCTACCAGCACAATCCTCATTGGACGTTCAGCCCAACATTCTGCCTTGCACCTTCGCCCTGTGCAGCCAGGATTCCACCTTCACTGCACCCAAATTCCAACACACCTTCACACTATCCAGGCAGCATTAAATCTTTACCCGACACAGTTATATATTCACCCTGCCCAATCATCATAATATCTTCACCTCCATGAGTAGCCCTGACTGCACTTTCAACTTGGCCAAAACCTCATCACACCTTGAACCAACCGAATCCTCGATATGCCCTAATTCTGCCCAATCCCCATTCCACGCATAGTCTCTGAGATCAATCGTTTCCACAGCACCTTCAACCTGTCCAATTCCCATTGCTACCTCACCCTTCCAAGTCCATAATCTATCATCACTCTGCTCCGTCTCCATTGTAAATCCACTCTTTCCACTCGTTGTTCATTTCCCATTGATAATTCCCTAATCCATGTCGCAATGAAACTCAACTCTGTTCATTCACCATTCTAAAATTGAACCGTTTATTCCCTATTGTAACTCCACTCAGTTCATTTCTCATTGCAATTCCACTCTGTCCAGTCCCGACTTCACTTTAACACACCACTTGCCATTGTAACTCCAATCTACCCATTTAGCAATTTAAACTCACCCCGCCCATTCCACATTTTTTATTCACACTGCCCAGTGGACTCTGCAGCTCCGCTACTCTGACCTCTCATTTCACCTCGACTCGGGACAGTCCCCACTGAAAATTCACCCACACCAATAAATGTTTTACCTCAACCCCGACCAGCATTCACCGTACTTTCAATCTGCCCAATCGATATTCCAGATTCAAGCTGCCCAGAGCAAATAACAGACAAACTTTTTATTCCACATGCCTATTCCTCATTGCCCAATCGCAAACCATCAATCGTCAAAAATGTGCTGGTAAGTTCCACTCCTGGTGAGTACTGAGCAAAAACATTTAAGCAATGCACAGATTGGGTTCCGCCAGGAACACTCGACGCCAGTCCTCATTACTGCCTTGTCCAAACATGGGTAAAGAGTTGAATTCCTGTCGAGACATGTGAGTGACTGCCATGACATCAAGGTAACATTTGACCGAGTGTGGCATCAAGCATCGCTGGAAAAGAAAAACAGAAGTCAATGGGAATTCGGGGAAAATTTCCAAATGGTTGCAGTCAGTCCAAGCACAAAGAAAGATAGTTGTGGATGTTGGAGGCACATCAGCCCAGCATCAGGATATTTTGAAGGATTTTCTCAGTGCAGTGTCCGAGCACCAACCATCTTGAGCCGCTTCAACAATGAACTTGCTTCCGTCAAGATGTCAGAATTGGGGATGTTCACTGAAATTGCACAGTATTCCTGTCAATGTGCAACTCCTCAATAATGAACCAATCCATGCCCCCATGCAGCAAGGGCTGGAATACATTCAGTGTTCGACTGGCATGTGGCAAGTAACACGCAGGTCACAACATTTTCAGCCCATGACCATCTCCAACAAACCAGATTCTGAGCACCACCTTTGAAATTCAACAGCCTCTGCTTCGCCAAATCCTGCTGGATTCTACCCGCGAATCAACTGCTTGGGGGTTACCATTGACTAGAAATGATGTTGGATCAGCCATAAAAATATGGTAGCTGCAAGAGCAGGTAAGAGGCTGAGTATTCTGTAGTGTGTTACTGATCTCCTTACTCACCAAAGCATTTCCAACATCTACAATGCAAAAGTAAGGAGTGTGACGAATAGTTTCAACTTGCCTGGATGGCAGCAGCTCCAGCAGTGACAAGAACCTTAGCAGCATCCAGAACAAAAGAGCGGCTTAAATAGGAGTCATTCTACCAAATTACATATTCCCTCACCAGCGCACCATGGCGACAGTGTGTTTCATCAAAAAGGTATACTTCCGCAGTTAGTAAAGTCTTCTTCGACAGCACCTCCTTAACTGCGACTTCAACCAAATAGAAAATCAAGGGATGCAGCAGCATGGAAACAGCACCAACTTCTAGTTTCTCTCAAATCCCCGTACCAGCTTGACTTGGAAGTGCATCACCATTTCTTCATCGCTGCTGTTTCAAAATTCTGAAACATCCTCACTAAACGAAAACAAAAAAAAACGTGTGTTTAAGTTGCGCCAATAACATCATGAAAGCTCCCAAGGCGCTTCACAGGAGCATTATGGGATAAAACATGAAAATGACCCGGGCCGCAAAAGGAGAAATTAGGGCACGTGACCAAAAGTGTGGTCAAGCTTTTAAGTAGCGTGTGAAGGGAGGTAGAGAGGTGGAGATGGTTACGTAAGGAATTCAAAAGCTTTGGGCTGAGGCAACAGAAGGGTCGGCCACCAAGCACTGATCGATTTTAAACAGGGATGCTCACAAGGGCTGTATTAGAATGCATGGACTGCAGTGGTTAAAAATGCAGCTCATTAATTGAATTGCGAACCCAAATGCAATTCAGGATGGACAATTAATGTTGGATTTGCCAGCAGTGCCCACACCCGTGCTTTATGGGAAATAAAAAAATACGTGCAGACCCATCGCAATTCACCCTGTCCAGTCGAAAATGCAAATATATCCCATCCAGTCGCCAGTAACCATTCTTCTGGCACATTTGTAGTTGCTCCTTTTACCCACCAAACCCAATTGTACCTCAAACCGCGCAGTCCAGATTGCACCCAAGACCACCGAATCTGTATTTCACCTTCGCCACTCCCAAACTCAAATTCACCTTCTCCAGTCCAATCCTCACCACAACTTCACTTTGCCCAGTCCCAATTTCATCACCACCTGGCCGAATCCTCATTGTGGATTCAATCTGCCGGGTCTTCATTGCAACAACACTGTACCAAGGCCCATTGAAAATTAGCCCTCCCGTCTCTCGATTACAATGAAACGCTCCCCATTGGGACTGTTACCTGCCCTGCACAGACCCCATTGCACCTCTGACCCACCAAGTCGGCATTGCAACTTCACCCCGTGCATTCCCCATTGCATCTCACCCTGCACAGACAATATTGCAGATTCGCAACGCCCAATCTCCATTCAAACTTCCCCCTTTCCATTCCCCATTGCACCGCCATCCTGCGCAGTCCCCATTGCATATTCACCCACACTGTCCCCATTGCATATTCACCCACACTGTCCCCTTTTCTTCTTCACCCTGCATAATAACTATAGCGTCTTCACAACACCCAGTCCCCATTTTTCCTTCAGCCTGTCCAGTCCCCATTTTCCCTTGATCCAGCTATCGTCAATACACATTCAGACTCTCTCCTTTTCATTTTCGTTCCATTAAACTGGTAGAGAATAAAAAGGCTGCTAACCTCACAGCAGCGCCTTGAGTTCACTTTTTTCCTCGGTGTACCTTGCTTACAAGATGTAGTGTTTTATTAATCACAATTACTTACCCAATATTCGATGCATTATTGTCTATGTATTTATTTAAAAACGCATTCACTTCTGAAAAGGGAGCTTTTTGCCTTACTCGATAAAACAGCAAATTGAACTTGCTCTGAATGAACATTGTTCATTTTGGGCTTACTTTGAATCACAGCAGAAAATCTCGTTCACCTCGCTCTCTCTCTCTCTCTTTCCTTCTCTCGCTCTTTCTTGCAGCTAATGGGGTGGCGATTGTGATCCTGTCCCGAGGAAAGTGTGGTCTCTCCAAATGCATCACTCGCTACCTGGTGGCCATGGCGGTGGCCGATCTCCTGGTTGTTATTTATGATGTCATCCTGATTGGAACTGTTGAAATGTATTTTCCTGTTTCATTCTTGTCCATTCACTCTGTGTGCCGTATAAATTACACGCTAACCTTTGCAGTTACTTCAGCTTCTGTCTGCTTTACAGTGGTTTTCACCTCCGATCGCTTTGTGGCCATTTGTTGCCAGAAGCTGAAAACAAAATATTGCACTGAGAAAACGGCGACTGTGGTTATCGGTGTGGTTAGTGTGTTGAGCTTTTCAGTAAACATTCCCTGGTACTTTGCACTTGAGCCTCAATATATAATGGACAATGTGCCCCGGGGTTGTACCCTGAGACTGACCTTTTTCACTATACCCGCCTGGACAGCATTTGATTTGTTTACTCTTATATTAACCCCTTGTGCCCCATTCATGCTGATTTTGCTGCTCAATGTTCTCACCGCTCGACATATTTTAATGTCCAGTAGAGTTCGCAGGGGACTGCGGGGCCGCAGCAATGGAAAGACTCACAAGGACCCAGAGATGGAGAACCGAAGGAAATCTATCATTTTACTCTTCAGTATATCTGGCTGTTTTATACTGTTATGGGCGACCACGGTTGCATTTGTTATCACTCTACGTATAACAGCCTCTCGGTACAATGACACCAATATCTTCGAGTTGTTCGGATTGATGCTTATGAATCTCAGTTGCTGTACAAACACGTTAATTTATGTGCTGACACAAGCTAACTTCAGAGAGGAGCTGAAGAACGGGGTGAAGTTCCTTCTGAACCCAATTTTTAAGTTACTTCAATGATGCAGAAATCTGAAAATGTTTCATGCAATTTCGATCAGCAAATGCAGTAGAAAATACTAAGTGTTGATTTAAGGAGTGATATTTGAGCAATATTTCATTCAAGTTGAAAATATCCTGCAGATATCACAGTTGTCTGTGAAAGCACTGTAATATTATAATGCCACAAATAGAATTAATTTGCTATAAATCTGTTTGAAATCTACTTCTTCTTGATTTTAACCACGCAGCACTGCCCCTGGTATTTGTGATCTGATCCTTTACATTGAGTTTTATCAAATTTAAGAGGCTCCAGCTTTTGCTCAGCAGTTATATCGCAGCACCCAATTTATCACAAGTTCAACTCCGAATCACGGTAGGCGCTGCCTGGCATTTTCATTAACATTTTCAACCCTCTTCTTTTACACTGAAACAATTTGCAACCGTGTTTTCAAATCGGTAGTGCAAGGTATTTTCAGGATTAATTTGAATAATTCACTAAACCACTATGATCAATATATCCGGGATACCATTCCCAGTTATCGAAGGAAGTTTCATATCACCATTTTTAACTTGCGCAAAGTTATTATATTTGGTTACATGTCCAAACCACTTCACACTTTGTGCCAAAATCAGTTAGGAATTAAAAGTAAAGAATGTCACAAGTGGGATTTGAAACTAAGCGCCCACAGGAGACTGTGACATGAACCTGACCATCCTGAATATTAAATGTTTCAATTGCAGGGTCATCTCTTCCGCCTTTGCAAACTCTCAGTCTGTGTGCTTGTTTCATGTTGCTTGAAGATCGAGTGACTGGGACATCCTCTCCCCTGGGGTTTTCCTTTGCATGTGCTGGGTGTATAGGGAGGTTGGACCGAGCTTCTTTGTAGGTTGCATCCCAGGGATGGACAATAATGCTCTGAGCTCTGGAACTCGAGAAAGGCAATTAATTAGTAGCTTTATTTCCTCATCTGAAATGCGGCTGAGATCTGCTGGTATTAAACGAGGCAGGAACTGTGACACATGGCATTTTTTTCATGTTTAATCACAGGAACATCAGCACTCAGAAGCGGAAAATGAGGAAGCACTGGAAACACCAGGTAAAAGATATTCAACGTGAGCCAATGTGTTTCACAGTCGTTCAGTGGTCAGGTGCTCTCCCAGGTTCGTAACATAACTGTTCCTTTAAAAATCTTTAAGAATATTTACATGCAACTAACTAAGCTCTGCATGGGGAAAAGACAAATCACCATTCATTACCCGATAGCATTGATTATCAGAACAAGATAAATGCTAACATATTTACTGAGGGACATACCCAACTTCAGCAAATGTAGTTTACTAATTTGGAAAACCTCAATCATTGCAGTTGTTTTATTGCCTTTCTGATTTTACACATTCTGGATTTTTGGAGACAGCTATAAAATATTCATTGCTCAACGTACAAGGAAGCTGGGGCTATTCCGTGAACTTAATTTCAAATAAAAACATATTCTCTAAAATAATGCAAGTACCCGTGGTCAAACCTGGGTCTTTTTGAGTGGGAGATGCAGGTGATAATCGCTGAGGCCGAATGACCTCATTCTTTGCGGTCGATTTATATTATTCTGTGATTTACAGACAAAGGATTTCGGTCAAAATCGAAGTGCAGATCAAAAGGAGCCACAGAGTCAAACAGAATCGGTACACACTGGGAAATAGAGAAGAGATAGTGACGACGACTGAACGTGCATTTCAATCAGAAAATTGCCTCAACCACTGTGATTAACCAATGGGCGGTTGCTAGTGACTTTCTTGCAAACCTTGCAATTCAGGAGCACCTGGTTCGTGCTTCGAAGAAGTTAAACCTCTGTTGTGGAATCGCCAGTCTTCTGGCTGCAAGCAGCAACAGCGACAAGAGCTTTAAAGAGACCCACCCAGCTTATGGGCATGGATTGTTAATTTCAGGGTCGTGGATTCCAACCCAAAATTAAGCAAATAATTTACCTTTGAATGTTATGCGGCTTTCACAGGCGATAACCTTGTCCTGCACCATGAAAGCTAGCTATGTTAGAGTCGATATTTCAATAATTTGTTGTGTGCTTTGCATGTTAACTCATAAACCATATCCCATTTTAGGCAGTGTATATTTGGAGTCTGGTTCTCAATTTGCACTGCGGATGGCAACAGGAATTTGGGACACCATCTGTCAAATTGTACAGGACCAGTTATTTCTACCCTGAACTAAAAATTGAATCAGTCGTGAAGATGAAATACCATGGTGCTCATATTCTAATTCAACGCAGGAAACTTTGTGATAAATTGAGACAATTTTACTGTGACTCTATTTGGATGTAAGACTGACTTGCAATAATGCATTTAATTAAACGCTGTGTCGTCTCACTGCCATTCGTGTCTCTTCTACCTGTGTTGAATAAGAAATGAGTGGGTTTGACGTTGACCAGACTGCACAGCCCCTTATATTTAGGAGCTGCTCGTTTATATTGAGGTTTGTCGCCATTTGATCGGAGCCAGCTTTCGCCAAGCAGTTACTTCACAGCAGCAACTCCACCAGAAGTTCACCTCTGTCTCACTGTGGGTGCTGCCTGGCGTTCTTAATGTCATTGGCAATCGCCTTCTATTGAACCGAAATAAATTTTGATCTTGTTTTTAAGCGAGCAGTGATTTTTTTTTTAGAGGGCAACTTTAAATGGTGCGCAAATACATTACAACCATGTCAGCGTTCAGAGATCAATTCCCAGTTTGGGAAGTAATTTTGATATCAACATTCTTAAGTAAAGTGAAGTAATTTTATTTAATCACATAGATGTCCACAAGCACTTCACAGTGGTGTCAACATGAGATGTTAATTAAAAATAAGCCTAGTCAGCAGTGTGATTGGAAACCCAAGTCTCCAGAGGAAATTTCTGTTCCAAACACCGAACCTCAGACCACTCGACCATCCAGCCTGAAAAATGACAATCATGCAAATAATCGCTTCCATATTTAGACGGTGCAGTCCGGGCGATAGTTCAATCTTGCTGAGAGACGAGATGTCATCTCCTCTGGGTTTTCCTGAAATTCTTTTCGGTATATGGGGAGGTTGGGCCTGGTTCCGTGTTAGATTTTACCTCAGGGATGGATATCAACCCTCTGAGTTCTGGAAATGGGGAAAAGGTTAAAGAGCTGAAAACACACAAGAAAAAAAGATAAGAGATATGTATGAGCGATTGTGATTAACTGTTCAATGTGTTTCCTGGACTTTAAGTGGTCAGCTGCTCTCCGATGCAACCCAGGTTCGGAAAGTAACTAACTTCCTTAATTCATTCTTTCAAATGATCAAATATAAATAATTAAATGAGGCGGGGGGCGGGGGGGGGGGGGGGGGGGGGGGGGGCGGGGGGGGGGAGGGGCGGGTGGGGTTGGAATAATCCCCATTGTCTAAC
>JARFOE010330488.1:0-10137 GCA_031763465.1 Squatina squatina
AAACAACAAAACATGAAAATACTGAACTGGTATATAACTCATGTCAGTGATTGGAAAAGAGATTTGTCTGAGGCTGATTGTCGAACTGCCTTTGGTCAATTTCCCTTAAAATATTCAGATTACAAAATCTATCAAACTCCGAATTAAAATTAACAATTGATCGAGGTATGGACTTTCGGCCATTGAATATGTTCAAGACGGAGATCGATAGATTTTTGGATATTAAAGGATGGAAGTGATATGTGGCTGGAGCGAGAAGGTGCAGTTGAGGTAGGAAATCAGCCATGACCTTATTGAATGGCGGAACAGGCTCGAGGGTCCGATGGCCAACTGCTGCTCCAATTTCCGATCTTCTTATATTCTGAACGTGACCGGCGGGGTTGAGAACTGTGGCTCCTCTGGTTTACTCCATGAAATAAGCATCACAATTCGAAGCAGCATCAAGTGAAATATGTTTTTGTTGACCATGTGCAATTTCCTCACTCCTTATTGTAAAATACATATTATGGAAGGTTGAATATTACTTCACACTCTCAAGCGCATTCAAAATTCAGTGTTTCTCCTGTAGCCTAACGATCTCATGATGTCATGATCTAATAGTGTGGTGAAGTGTTCGTTTTCATTATGCTCTATTTGCATTGTGATTGGAACATGGTTTGACGGTACTCATGGGGCCTCTATCTGGGCGCAAGAAATGAAAAGCAGCAGAAAAATGAATTAAAATTGTATCACTGTGGACGACACAATCATACCCACAATTGGCAGAGTTTGAATCTGCACAGGGCGACGTCAATAGATTATTAGCACGGGACTTTAATCAGTCAGCAACGGCTCGCACCACACTTGGTCCAGCCCACGGAGTTTCACATTTGCTGCAAAGTCGGTGACTCCAGTTTGAACGCGTTGGTGCATCAGTCACTCGGGATCCTGTGGAATAATTCAACTTAAAAATTCCACGTTTGCATTCTCTGTGGCGCAATGAGAATAAATTTGCCGCAACATTATATTTTCTGCTGCCTATCAAACCCGTTAAACATTGTTTTCTGTGGCAAAGAGCAATTAACACATTTTACCGAGGAAGAACAGTTGAATTATTGCATGGCTTGACAGGGTGGACTCTGCGAGGCATCCTCTGCGTGGGGAGTCCACAACTTGGGGTTTCACTGTCTCAGATTTATCGGCTGGTTCTGCAGGAATGAGAGCAGGGTAAGTTTCGTCATTCGGAAGATTAAGATGGTTTGAAATTCTCTGCCCCATAGCGCTCTGGATGTTCAGATGTTGCGTATATCCAAGACCGAGCTAGATAGAATTTTGTTTATGAAGTGAATCAAGTGATATCGCGGGAATGTTGAGCTGAGGTAGGAGATCAGCTGGGATCTTATTCAATGGCGGAGCAGGTTCGGGGGCCATCTGGACAACTCCTGCTCCTATGTCTTATATTCACAAGTTTTTGACCTTGGCGGTGGGGTTGAGAACTGTGGCTCCTGTCACTCAGTGCGTTTAGTAAACATCGCTGTAGGATGCAGCATAAATAGTAATATCCCTGTGTGGAGGTTGTCTACTTTTTGTAAAATGCATATTTTCAGTGGTTAAAATTGGGGTCATGGTTTCAATATCAGTAAACAATGTGGTTTTTCTCCTGTGGCCCAGGGACATCGTGATTCAGTGGTCTAATATTTTATTGACCTGATCGCTTTGTTTTACATTGTGCTTGGAACATTTTCCAAATGTCGTCGTGTGGCCAGATTCTCAGTGCAGGAACCAAACGTCAGATGTTAATATAAATTAATTAAACACCTCACTGTGGATGACACAGTAGTCGGCAGTGTTCAAAGCCTCGTCAGTCGGTGCCTCTGATCTGAACACCTGGGCATCAGTCAATTGAGATCCTGTGGAATAATTCAATTTACAACTCCCAAAAATAGAATATCTTCAGCACTGCATTGATCGACGTACTTTTAACGTTATCATGAATTCAATTAAATTCTGCAGGCAAAAGTTTTTATCACCAAGTCTTTGCTGCCTCTCCTTGAGTAAACCATGCTTATCCAAATGAAAGTTTCTCATGTTCTTGATTGAAGTTTGCAATAACTTCCCCACCACAATGCAAGCTGGAAGGCCTGTTTTCTGGTTTGTCCCATTCCCTGTTCATGAATACTGGTATAATATTAGCAAAACTGCAGTCCTCCAGCGCTGCTCCAGTATCTACTGAGGAGGAGAAATGTGACCAACGCCTGTGCCATTTTCACCTTTGCTTCATTCAGCAGCCCACAATGTGTTGTACTTCATCCAGGGGACTTAAAACATTTTATTCATGCCAATCTTTTCAGTACATCTTCTCTATCTATTGCTATCGTACTCATTAATTTCCTCTCCTCATTTTGATAACGTTCATATCATTACCTTCCGTTTGGAAGACAAAAGGAAAGTATTCCTTTAATGCTTTTGACATGGCTTCTGCCTCTGCAAGATGATTGTCTTTGCCGACTCAACATGCTTTAACTTTTCCCCAGCTAATAATTGCAATCTATAAGGATACATTTTCAATATTTAGCCTAATTTTGCAACCTATTATTTTCTGGCAACTCCTATTTGGTTGCCGTATTAAATACTTCAATTCCCTCCGTACTGTCCATAATATTCCTGCGAATTAATTTGTTGTGATTGCTGATATTTCTCATGATTCTCCTTTTCTGTTTTATTTCTGTGCGTGGCTGGGTGTTGAACAGTACCCTGTAATTAAAGTGCACAGCCGGATCTCAACAAACCCTAAATCATTGCAGTGGTGTGCTGTGAATATACAGGTGTGCGTCATTAATCTACAGTGCCCAGGCTGCACATATCTGAGCCCATACATTGGAGTGCTCGATGTTGTACATTCATGCATCCTTATATTGGAGTGTTCTGGATTTAGGGTTAGGTCATTTTCATTTCTCGAATCAAGAAGTAGTTAGATATGATTCTTCAGGCTAAAGGGACAGGGGATATGGGGAGAAAGCAGGTACAGGGTACTGAATTTGGATGATCAGTCATGAGCTCATTGAATGGCGGATCAAACTCGAAGGGCCCAATCGCCTACTCCTGCTCCTATCTTCTATGTTTCTTCAGTGCCAGGTTTGGACTGGCAATTACACTGGAATGCTGCATGTTGCATGTCCTATAATGGAGTGCTATCGATGTGCAGATCTGTGTAATTACACTACACTGCTGGGTATGCACATGTCTCTGCCTTACAGTGCACGACTGAGTGTTACACTGAACTGCTCAAGTGTATGGAAGCTGGAGGATGGGACGTGAGCCAGGTATCATTGGTATACTTGGGACGGATGTGCCATAATCATGGATGAACATTTTGCTACTTGATTGGCTGAGGCAAGTGTTGCAGCGAGGATGCTACTGAGATGCACGTAGGGAATCATTGCCATGGAATGTCGAATGGGAAGGATGCACAAATTCGGAGTAACCAGTCTGCTGAGGGTCATTCTGAGCCCATAGCCAAGGTGTGCATTGGAACTGGTTGTCAGGATGCAAATTTTTACTGGGATTAAAGATGGTGGCTTCCGCCTTTTGAAAACTTCCTTCGAGAAATTTGTGTTGCATACAAAACTGCATTTTGGATGAATAGTCTGACAACACTGCGACAGTGTGGGGAGGATGCGAGGTCGAGAGAGATAGAATTTACTGGGTGTGCAATAATACGCAGACCTCTGAGAATTTGAGAATAAATCTTTGAATTTGGGAGGACAGGGCAACAAAGCCGTTGCAAAGCAAAGGGAATTCTGAGATTTGATAATTCATGCCAGGAACTTATGCTAATATATTATGAAAATCTGCCTTTCGACCAGGCTGGAGTGCTGTGCCCAATTCTGGGCACCACAATTCAGAACGATGTGAAAAAGTTGGAGATCCTGCAGAACAGCTGAATTATACGTTTCCAGAATGAGGTATTTCAGTTACATGGAGAATTCGCGAATATATATTTTTATTTGTTCATGGAATGAGGGAGTCCTTGGAACGACACACGTTTATTTTCCATTCCTAACTGCCCTTGTGAAGATGGATGCCTGGCCCCTTCTTGAACTGCAGCAGTCCCTGTGCTGAAGGTCCTCCATCATTGCGGACAGGGAGAATGTGACAGGATTTTGACTCTGCGATGATGGAGCAACGCCATATATTTCCAAATCATGGTGGTGTGCAACTCAGAGGAGAATTTTCAGTTGAAGTCTTATATATGTGCCAGCTGCCCTTGTAAATCTGGCAACAAGAGCTCGCGAGTGATCGAGTTTCTGGTGAAGAAGCCTTGGTGAGTTGCTCTCGTGCATCTTGTACATGGAACACACAGCCGATAAAGGGCACTGGTGATGGTGGGTGTAAATGTCTAATGTTTTGGATGGGCCAGTCTGTTCAGCTGCATTGACTTGGATATTGTCGAGTGTCTTAATAGTTCTGTGAGCTGCACCGGTCCAGGTAATTGGAGATTATTTCATCAGAATCCTGGCTTGTGTCTTGTAAATGGTTGAAGCCTTTGGTGATTCAGGACGTGAGACACTCGGCACAGAATATGCAGCTACCGACCTGCACGGACAAATCGGGTGATGTTCTCCTTAGAGCAGAGAAGGTTAAGTGGAGATTTGATAGATGTGTTTAAAATAGTGAAGTTTATAAGATGGAGCAATTAACTGTAAACTACTTCCAATGGCTGATGTTTCGATAACCAAGGACAGAGATTTAAGTAGATTGACAATAAAGCCAGGGGCGACATGAGGAACATGTTGATTGCACAACTAGGAATTAGGATTTGGAATGCACGGAACGATAGTGTGTGGGATACACAATCAATAGCAGCCTTCAACAGGGCATTGGGAAATACTTGAAGTAGAAAAGAATGCAGTTGCATGGGGAAAGAGAGGGAGACTGGGACTACCTGCACTGCTCTTTGGCAGAGATTCTAACGGGCTGTAGTGTTCAAAATCATATTCCGATTGGGAACCAGTAACCAGTGGGGTGCCACAACGATCAGTACTGGGGCCGCAACTGTTTACAATATACATTAATGACTTGGAGGAAGGAAGTGAATGCACTGTAGCTAAATTTGCAGGTGAAACAAAAATAGGTGGGAAGAAAAGTTGTGATAAGGATAGAAACATTTTACAGAGAGATATTGATCGGTTAGCTGAGTGTGCAAAACTTTGGCAAATGGAGTATAATGTGGGAAAATGTGAAGTTGTTCATTTTGGAAGGGAAAACAAAAGAAAAGACTATTATTTAAAGGCGGAAAAACTGCATAAACTGCATGACAAAGGGATCTGGGTGTCATTGTGCCTGAAACACAGAAAGCTAACACACAAGTGCAGCAGGTAATAAGGAATGCTTATGGAATGTTGGCCTTTATTTCAAAGGGTTTGGAGCATAGAGGTAACGAAGTCTTTCTGCAACTATACAAGGCACTAGTGAGACCATATCTGGAGTTCTGTGAGCAGTTTTGATCACCGTATTTTAGCAAGGATTTAAATTTATTGGAGGTCCTTCAGAGAAGGTTTACGAGAATGCTTCTGGGTATGGAGGCATTGCCCTATGAGGAAAGGTTGAAAAGTTTGGGACTCTAATTATTGGAAATTAGAAGAATAAGAGGAGATCTTATTGAAAAATATAAGATTCTAAGGGGGCTGACAGGGTAAATGCTGAGAGGATGAATCTTCTCATGGGTGAGTGTAGGACCAGAGGACACAGTCTCAGAATAAGGGCCGCCCATTTGAGACAGATTCAAGGAGGAATTTCTTCTGCCAGAGTTTTGCAAATCTTTGGAACTCCTTGCCTCAGAGGGCTGCGGAGGCTAAGAACTTGTGCATATTTAAGTCCGAGACAGATAGAATTCTAATCAGTAAGGGAATCAAGGGTTATGGGGAGAAGTCGGGTCGGTGGACTTCAGAAATGTCAGGACGGGAGATGGACTTCAGAAATGTCGGTTCAGCCATGATCCAATTGAATGGCAGAGTGGGCGTGAAGGAATGAATGGGCAACTCCTGCTCCTATTTCCTATGGTCTTCTGGTCTTCTGTTCTCTGAATCCATGATCCATGGTTCTACGATAGGGAGAGTTACAACTGTTGTCATCACCGTACTTGTAAATGCTGGACACATATCTGTGGAAGAAGCTCCAAAACCATGCATGCAAATGACAAAGAAGAGAAGGCGAGGATAGAGCCTTGGGATTCATCAAAGGGAACGGTGCATAAGGAAGGAGGATGGCGAGAGAAACCATTGTTCGATATTCTCTAGCTCTAATCAGCTAGTTAAAACTTGACACACGCAATTGAAGTCCCACAAAAAGCGAGGCACATTGGAGGAGAGGCCGCTGAGTCTGCAACTGATAAGTTACGATTTGGGAGTGTCAATGTCAGCAGAACTGAGGCCGAGTCAGAGTTCAGAATGTTATAAATGTAGAAGTGGGTCTCTGTTCTAATGGGAAGGAAATGAGGGCAGAAACACAAATCGGGGACACAAATGGATCAATGGGTTCAATACATCATATTGAGTCCAAGACAACAGCAAGATTGGGCATTGAATCATTTTCACGGGTATGGATGTTGCAGTGGGACCAAAACTGTTGGCTTCGGCCTTTGCAGTGATTAATTGGAGCAATGCACAGCTCAAAGAAAAAAAGAAAATTGCATTTGGATAACACAGAGTTAGTGAAGGGACGGGCGAGATGGTGAAGAGTTGGAGCTGGCTGTAGTCAATGGACAAGTGGAAGCTGACTGCAATACCTGCACTTGATGTCACAAGGGGCAGCATGTAGATGATTCAGAGGAGGGGACAATTGCAGGGCCTCGAGAGTTAGCGGTTCTGGTATGGGAAGATAAGCCTTTCCTTGAGATGCTTTGGCTACCGTCCGATCGGTAAGACTCTAAGTAAGTTTGATTAGTCCCACTGAAATAAGAACATGTCAAAGTTACGGAGAGATCATGGGTGGGTTTGTGACAGGTTTGGAGGAGAGGGTGGAGATGGCGAGGGGAGAGACGATTAATGTATTTATACCCAAATGTAACAATTTTAAACTGAATGCTACCAATAACAATTGAGGGAAGCGGGATTCGAGGTAATGAGGCTCTGCGGTCGAGCGGGACATGGGAAGGGCTGGACATGGACTGCAGAGTTTTGGATCGGTTGACATTTCTGGAAGGTGGAGTTTGGCGTGGCCGCCAGGCGTTAAATGGGGGGATGGAGTCAGAAGGTGGCACAGTTCCAATTTTACTGCAGCCGTTAGCAAAATAGAATAAACAGTTAAACATGTGCAGTAAAATAATGGAGGGGGAAATGTCAGTGGCACACGTTCAGGGTACTTACGCAAATATTATGTACATAATTTCAAGTCTGCACTCCTGAACGCAACATTTTCATGACCCTGTGTCAGAGACTGAGAGTCCACATTTTAACTGGAAAGCTGCAGTGGCAGAGTGAAAAGGGTCTGCCTTTGTCCCTAGATTCAGTGCACACTGCAGAGAAATCGGTAAAATTCGCAAATGAATCAGAAGGTGTCAATATGGTCATCAGAATTACATGAAAATTGTGAGTGGAGCCTCTCATCATTGTTGGATCAGTCCTCGATGGGCACAGCTTTCGACCTTATTCTCGAGAGAGGTCTGATTAAGGTAATGTCCTAGCCTATGGGATCTTTGTATTTTATCCAACACATTCTTTGCATCGGAGTCAAAGGTCCTGATTTAATGTGTTTGTTCAAGTGTCTGTAACTAATTGCAATGTTCAGGGTTGTTACCGTGTCAGAGGAGATTTATCCGCTGTATAAATCAGGGCCCATTGGAGTGGGTGAGCTCAGAGTGCCTGCGGGAGCTGTGGGTTCCACTCCAACAGAAGTCGCTGATTCTCACAGCAATGGGATATCCCGTAATCTATCAGATAGAAGACATTTACTTTCCTGTTGTTGCAGCCGTTGGAGTTTCTGGTAAGCTGTTATATCAGCAGTGAATTGTGTAAATGGGTGCTAACTGTGCTGCTTTATTTGGTTAAGTTTTACTCTCTGTGTTTTCCAGAGCCGCCTGTTCTGTTCCAGCAGTTCAAGGATGGGATGTCCTCAGCCTCATTCTCTCCTTTTTTCGTCATTTAGGCTGTGCATTATAACTGTAATGTTCTTGTTTCTCCAAACCTGGCCTTGCTATTGGTTTAATCTCTGTGCTGAAAGCACTGGAATCAGGTGTCTGGGCGAAGAGCAGGTTCCAGATCATCAGGAGATGTTAACAGCTACATTCTGAGTAATAACCTGTTTTCAATGCGGTTTCATTGGTTGATAATGAGACAGCTCACGGCTGCAATGTTGCAAGGACACAGCATAATGTCCTCCCTCCAAGCAATGTGTTTCAGTCTAACTGAGATTTCAATGTATGTATTGGTTATCACTGTCAAAAAATATTATTTCACGTTTTGTGTATCTGGCGCAGGTTCAGAGGTCTGGCAGCAGCACGGGGGTGGCTGCCCTCTCTTTCACTTCTCCTTCTCTGATTCAGTGTGGATCAATTCACTGAGTGTAACTGGACATCATTGTAAAATTAGAAGTTGTGAGGTTACGCTGTATCAGTTTGCACTGTGCCTGTTATCATCAGGAGTTCTTCCATTAATATTGAAATTATAAGTAGCCGCCGTGATTTTGGCCTTCCATTAAATGACAATCGCGCAATCTAACGTTAGAATTACAGGAGAAGAGAGTTTCATTGTCTGACTGTCTGGAAAAAACATTCAATTCTTTATTTTTGGTGCAATGCAGATACAGTGAGGAGTGTCGGGGATCAAGCTGCAGTTTGCATGTTCCGTATAAACATTAACTATTCATATGGAGGCTGAACCACTGAACAAATTTGAATCTGAGAATAGAATCCTTGAACAATGCGCTCGTGAACAGCATGCAGGTGCAGCATGTTAGGATTGAATCGGAAGTTTGTAAAAAGGCATTGAGCAAGAGATTGAATAATGTGCGGTGAAATAGAGAGCAGAGAGAGGGAAATGGACTAAGGGGAATCTATAAGGAGAGAGTTAAGTGTATGAGAGAGAGAGAGAGAGAGAGAGAGAGAGAGAGAGAGAGAGAGAGAGAGCTGTGTGAATCACACCACGAAATGAAGGGCTGAAACTTCCAGTAGAATTATCATTATGAAATGTGACTGGAAGGTGAAGTTGGAATGTTGCCAGGTTCTAAGAGTTTGATTTTATCACTAGCAGGTCTCCAGTCTGTGTCGATTAATGTTCATTTTAATTGTTTGCTGACTGAAGAAAGGAAGATCACAGAAAGGCCTGTAAAGAAGCAAACTGGCATAACTTGATTGTAAATTATTCAGGCACTGTATTTCAAAAACGCGGTGTCAACTTAATTCAAAAAAAATAATTTTCGTAAATCTGTATTAGGGGGCGAAGGGGGGACAAAAACTACAAAAAATAGACGTGTTTTTGATTGATAATTATCAGGAAGAAGTTCTCTTACAGGCAGTTCCCTATAACTCATACAAAGCAATCTTCCCCAAGGTGTTCACTGCTCATTTATTAATACATTCAAACCTGTAACTTTCTATAAGATGTGTATTTCCTTCAATGCATCACAATAATGGGATGGAATTCGCAGCTGTGCCAACGTTGGCATCGAACGGCTTTAATTTAGACCGTTTTAGAAACTTTCTTGTCAAATCTTTATTTGATCGCATTTTAAACGATGATAGAATTTCAACGACTCTAACGTGATAAAGCACATCAGAATCTAGCAGGTGTCTGCGAAAAAAAAATTCTTCCACCTTCAAGTAATATTCCTGCACCTTGTCACCGAATGTTATCGGGTTCGTGGATTGTTATAGGGTTCACAGATTCTAATAGGATTCGCAGATTGTTATAGGGTTCACGGATTGTTATAGGGTTCACGGATTCTAATAGGATTCACAGATTGTTATAGGATTCTGGGATTGTTATAGGATTCGCCAAATGTTATAGGATTCACGGATTGTTATAGGATTCGCCGACTGTAATAGGATTCTAGGATTGTTATAGGATTCACAGGTTGTTATAGGATTCGTCGAATCTTAGAGGATTTGGGGCTTGCTATAGGATGTGCCGATTGTTATAGATTTTGTGGAGTCTAATAGGA
>JARFOE010331382.1:0-18044 GCA_031763465.1 Squatina squatina
AGGGATCAGGGGGTACGGTGAGAAAGCAGGTACGGGGTACTGATCAGCCATGATCATATTGAATGGCGGTGCAGGCTGGAAGGGCCGAATGGCCTACTCCTGCACCTATTTTTCTATGTTTCTATGTTAACCTCGTGGGATGAGAGCCGATCATGTTCAATGTTTGAAATCATTGATATACGCATTGAAAGCCACATTCTCCCTACTGGACATAATGGGCCACATTACAATCCCCCTGACTGGGTATGTATAAGATTTGTACAGGGCAAAAGGTTTAGAATTTGATTTGGAGTCAGGATGCAGTTTTTTGGCTTCATGAGGGCCCAGTGCCGCAAATCTCAGTCGTGCCGAGCGTTTTATTGATGATATAAAGCTGATTGGCAATGTTGAAGCACCATTCTGCTGTTTCTTACAATACACACAATTTTCTTCCCTTTCCAGTTCCTTGATTCCTGCTGCTAAAATGTGTCGCTCTTAATAAAGGATTATTGTCCTTTCAGATGAGAAGCTGATGCTCCAGTAGAAATTGTCACTGCTGCTCATTGGAGACACAGGAAGCTCACACGACCCATTGTGGAGAATTGAATTTCCAGTGTTGGAAGTTCGTATTCTGCAATGTCTCGCTCAGGCAAATCCATCTGTCCAGCGGGGCCTTGGTCTCACTGTCTCCAACCTCGGCTTCAGTTCGCCTGGTTTCTGCTCCTCTTTCATTTCAACATATCCAAAATAACACCAGCTGTATAACCTTGTATTTGTCTGGCGCCTTGAACACTGTGAAAGGCCCCAAGGCGCTTTAAAGGAAATAATATCAAGCTAAATATTACCAGAAATCTATACGGTGTATTGGGTAACAGCCATGCAATAATTTGAAAGCAAAGGTGAGCCTTTTTAAAATCAAGGCATTCCAATGGATTTTATATTGTAAAGATGCTGAAATCCGACCTCTGAGTCAGAAAGTGAGGTGGAAGAACGTAAGAGTTTCAAACAGGAAAGCAGCTATTACTGCTCGCTCGACCTTGCCCCGTCACACAATTCAGTCCGTCAGCGCCTAATGTGCGCTGATCTGCTGAGGGGGTGAGGACCAGCTTCGTGCGTATTAAACCTTTCTGGAGCTTCATGTGCTGGAATTCGCTACCTTAATAAATCATCATTCTTCGTTCTGTGGACATTTCTGTTGAAGTGATGAATTAAAAATCAGAAACTGCTGCAAAGATGGCTTTCAGTTTTTTCGCTGGTGAATAAATGTTGGAGATCGAACCAAGACCTCATATATGGAAAGCATGCGCTCTCCCACTGAGTTACAACTGCTGGTCGTAGGTCTCCATCACCAAGTATAGAGGGACAGACTGTCTCACCCTCTCAATTGGGCACTATTACAGAGACCAGGTTTGGAAGGTGTTAGAGTCTCACAATGGAAAGATGTGAAGGGGAGATGTGCATCATAGTTCAGGTCCAGATTACTGAATTGTGCTGCTGAATTTTCAGAGAGAGAGAAAGAGAGAGCGAGAGAGAGAGAGTTTGCGATTCTCAGATAAACTTAACCTTGTTCCTGAAAGTACCGCACCAAACCGAACATGATTAATATCACCCTAATCGACTAAATTAATGACAAGCGGGCTGGGTTAGGGTTAAGCCTAGAAAGCATGGCACTGAATCAGCTTCATCCGAAAACTAACTCGATTTTAACAGTGCAGAACACAACTGATAACGTTTCTGGCGATGACAGTAACAGAAGCCAGATTTAACCGAACCACAAGAAGATTGCAGCGATGTTTCGCAAAAAATATATATATTAATAGCTCACTACCAAGAATCTCCCTACCTAACAGCATTGTGGGGCACATAGACCGAAGTGATTGAAGCAACAGCAGCACCAGCACCTTCGCAAGGACGTTCAGGGATAAAGTCTAGTCCCATCAGCAGCACCCATATACCGAGAAAGTTAATTAAATAAAGTAAAATAATCTGGTGATGTTCTCTGCTTCGATTACTACTCATTGACTCATTTTGCACTGAACATCGACAGATAAACCACAGACTCATTTGCATGAAGTTTCATTCATGTCACTTGATTAATTCTTCACAGGAAATACACTGGACACGTGCAACTGAAATAGATCCTGTTTCGGCTCCACCCCCAATTTGGTCACAGAAGGTGAAAGGTCAGGAAATGATGCATCTGACACCTGATCCCCCAGCGATCTTTGAACCCAACTCATGTGCCCAGCGCTGTACAACAGCAACTTGCACTGATACAGCGCCATGACTATAGAAATACCTCCCAGGGCTCTTCAAAGGAACTTAATCAGAGAACAGTTTCATACCAAATCAATGAATGAGAAATTAGGAGAGGTGATCAATGGCTTGGTCAGAAAAGCAGTATTTAGGGGGCGACTTAATGAGGGACTGCGAGGTCTTTTATTAACTGAGGAACGGATGCTGTGTGGCAGAATATCTGCACCGATATATTGGGGGTGTGAGTACATGTTTATTATTTTCCATTTGACAGGTAAAAAAATACAGTCAAAAAGGTTATTGGGGAGGCGGGGATCAGGTCTCATGGAACATATACTGATATTTGACCCTCTGTGAGAGAATTCTTTTGCCTCAGCCTCCAGTTTAACCTCCGAGTGTAAATGCACTGACCCGTCTCCTGTCAGAGGCCTCGGGATTTTCAGCACCATGTTCTGCGATTACTAGAGGCTTCCTGACAATTGCAATGATTACCCATTCCTATGCCGTCACTCCTGCCAAGCACAAGCTGTCTGAGGATCAGAGGCGAGATGTGAATTTTAAAGAACCTCGCTCCTTACACAGCACTAATTAAAGGGTCTTCTTGAACAGTAGTTTAATGCTTACGAAATCGGATTGAAATTTTATGAAAATCTCAATGTTAAATACATCCAAGCAATTCTGCATCAGCTTCACCGACAGAGTTCAGAGAATTGTCGAATCTTACAGCACAGAGTGAGGTCATTCACCCCCACATGCCTGTGCCGGCTCACGGAAAACAGGATTATAGGGAAAGGTCAGGAAATTTGACTTGAGGAATGTCGGATCAGCCATGATCCCATTAAGGGTGAAGCAGGCTTGAGGGACCGAATGGCCCAATCGTTTTCGTACTTCATAATGTCTTATTCTCTAATCCTTAACAGTAGATGAAATCTTACTAATCAGCTTGAAATTTGATAAATGCAACACGTGAATAACCTCCAATAAATTGAGCATCATCCTTATGGCCATAGTTCAGAGAATCATAGAATCGTGCAGCACAGAAGGATGCCAGCTCTCTAAAACAGAGAACAATGAGTCCCTGATCCCCAGAACTATTTCCTGCACCAATCCCACAGAGCTTTTCCGATATCGCTCCATTATTTGTTTTTTTCCTGTTTGAAATCTGTATCCAATCCCCTTTGAATGTTTTTTTTTATTGAATGTGTTTCCACCGCCCTGTCAGGCAGTTCAGTCCAGATCATAACAAACCACTGCATCAAATGAAATACTCCTCATCCTCCCTCTCGTTGTGTTGCCATTCATCGTGAATGGGGGATCCTTCGGTTACCGACACACCTGCTGCTAACAAATAAAGTTCTGCCTAACTAATTGATCAATATCACTCATAATGTTGACCATCTCCATTAAATATCCGTTATCCTTCACCGTTATAACTGGGCTCTCAATCCAGTCCTGGGTTGGCAGCCATTCAGTCGCTCAAGGTGCTCCTCAATGAATTATGTCCTTGGCGGAGGGTTTTTCTGTCTCCGATTCAATGAACTCTTGCCAGTCCTTGTGTGTGGAAGTGAGCAAGTCCAAGGGTATATTTTCATTTATGTAATAAAATATTTGGAGATGCTCGGGATTGAACCCGGGACTTCATACATGCAAAACGAACACTTTATCACTGAGCTACATCCCCTCTGATACGAAGCACTGCTGTAGAGACATTCAAGTGTGCATTCTGTATCGTCTCCCGCAAAAAAAACCCGGATTGAAACGGGCGAGATAATGCAGTTTTTTTGCGGGTTTTCTCTCCCGTACAACCACCTGTCAGCGAAGCTGATGGTTCAATCACTTTTGTGATGAGCAAGTGTGTGTTCTATGTTGTTTCCCAGAAAACCAGCTACGTTACAGGTACTGAAGAATGCGGTGTTTTGTTGGTGTAAGTTGTCTGTTTTCTGAATGTCCTGCCTGTATTCCCGCCCCGCCTCCAGCTCATTGGCTGACACAGATAGCGAAAGGTATTTCGGTTATTTATTAATTTCCTTCTGCTCAAGGTCATGTGCCCTTCAATTAAACCGGAACTGGCGCTTCCTGCAGCTCTGCATTTACAGCGTCGAATCCTTAACAGTAATTAACTCTGAATAATAGAATTGACATTTTATGAATGCATTCAGTTTCTAACCTCCAACATATTCTGCATCAGCCTCATTGTCATAGGTCGGAGAACCATAGAATCTTACCACACAGATGGAGGGCATTCCGCCCCACGTGTCTTTGCCGCCTTTTTGAAAGAACAAACAATGAGTCCTAACCCAGTCCAGACTATTCACTGCACCTAACGCAGAGCTTTTCCCATATTCCTCCATATTATTTGTCCATTTAAAATCTGCTCCATTCCGCTTTGAATGTTTTTATTGAGTGTGCTTCCACCAGCCTTACAGACAGTGCCGTTCAGATCATAACAACCCACTGCATCAAAAGAAATTCTCCTCATCTTCCGTCTGGTTCTCTTGCCATTCATCGTGAATCTCTAATCCTCTGCTTACAGATCCTACTGATTTGTGAATAAAAATTTGCTTCTGCACCAATTGATTAAATTTTCATGGCCTAATTTGAATGTCACATCAACCATCACCGTTATAACTGGGCTCTCAATCCAATCCTGGGTTGGGAGCCATTGAATCAGTCAGTGTTTTCCTCCAATGATTTATATCTTGGGCAGAGGGTCTGCTTCATCTCCGAGACAATTAACTCTTGTCTGTCCTTGTGTATGAATGTTGAGCGAGTCCAAGAGGAGATTTTCGCTATTAGCATAAAAGTGGTTGGAGATGTGGGGGATTGAAACCAGGACCCCAGATTTCCGCTCCAGCACTGAGCTACTTCCCCACTAAAAGAGGGCCACATCTGAGAGGGACTCAAGTGTGTATTCTATATCGCCTCTCACAGGAGACATGTTGATAGGTGCGATAGAAATGCAGGTTTTTGAGGATTACCCCTCCCAGACAACCAACTGCCCAGCAAGTCAATGACTCAGTCGCTTTCCAGAAAAGCAAGTATGTTTTCCATATTATCTCCCAAAATCCAGCTGCGTTCAGGGCGATGAATAATGTGTGGTTCTGTTGCTGTCAGTTGGTGTTTGCTGTACGTCCTGCCTTTATTCCCGCCCCGCCTCCAGCTCATTGACTGACACAGATTCGGTGAATTATATATCTCCTTCTGCTTATCGCTTTTCCTTTACTAAAACCGGCACTGACGCTTCCTCTTGGAAGTGGTTTACCACAGTGGATGGAGACTGATTGAACAACTGCAAACCTGCGATCAAACAACTACCTCCAGCTCTGCAAATACAGGCCGAATCATTTGGAATAACATAATCTAATCAAGCAGACTCAGCATGGTTTCATGAAGGGTAAATGATGTCTCGCAGATGTATTAGAGTTTCATGAGTGAGTGTCAACCAGTATGGATAGAGGGGAACCAGCAGATGTATTGTGTTTGGACTTCCAGACGGCGTTCAATAAGGTGCCTCACAAAAGGTTAAGTCACAAGTAATGAGCCACTGGTGATGGACGTAATATTTTGGCATGAATAGAGGATTGGCTGACAGCCATGGAGCAGCGAGTAAGGATACGAGTGTCATTTTCAGGTTGGCAACCTGTAACCAGTGGGGTGACTAAGGGATCGCTGCTGGGACCACAACGGTTTACAATTTATTTTAATGACTTGCAGGAAATAAGCGAAATTTGAGGATAGAAGCAGTTTACAGAGAGATATTGATAGGATAACTGAGTGGGCAAAAAAAAAGGCAAATAGAGTTTAATTGGGGAAAATGTGACGTTTTTCATTTTGGAATGAAGAACCAAATACAGTGTATTATTTAAACAAAGAAAAACTGCAGAAAGCTGCAGCACAAAGGGATTTATCTGTTCGTGTGAACTAAACACAGAAAGCTAGCACACAAGTGCAGCAGGTATTGGAGAAACTTCTCTTTCAAGGAGTTTGGTGTATAAAATTAGGGACGTCTTACTGCAACTGTACAAGACACAAGTGAGAACACATCTAGATAATTGTGAACAGTTTTGGTCTCCCTTATTAAGGGAATATATTAATTAATTGGAGGCAGTTCAGAGAAGGTTCACTAGGATGATCCCGAGTATGAACGGATTGTCCTTCGAGGAAAGGTTAAACAGATTGGGAATCTACTCATTGGGGTTCAATGAATGAGACGCGATCTTATTGAAACATATTAGATTCCTTTGCGGATAAACACGGTAAATGCTGAGAGGATGATTCCTCTCATGGGAGAGTCTAGGACCAGAGGGAATAAACTCAGAATAAGGAGGAGCCCATTTAAGAATGAGGGGAGGAAGAAATTCTGCTTTCATGGCGTTGTGAGTCTTTGAAACTCCTTCCCACAAAGAGCTGTGGAGGCTGAGTCCTTTTTTATATTTAAGGGTGAGAGAGAGAAATTTCTCATCAGTAAAGGGATTAAGCGCTTTAAGGTAAATGGCAAGAAACTAGACATGAGGAATGTCGGACAAGCCATGATTCTATTAAATGGCGAAGCGTGCTCGAGAATCTGACTGGCCTATTCCTGTTCATACTTCTTAATGTCTTATTCTCTAATCCTTAACAGTAGATTAATTCTTAATAAACTTATTGACATTTTATAAATGCATCAGGTAAATACCCTCCAATATATTGTGCTCAGCCTCATCACCATAGTTCAGAGAATCATAGAATTATGCAGCACAGAAGGAGGCCAGCTCTTTAAAGTAGCGCAGAATGAATCCCTGACGCTCCGGACTATTTCCTGCACCGACTCCGCATAGATTTTCCCATATCACTCCATTATGTGTTTTTTTTTCCCTTTTGAAATCTGTATCCAATCCTCTTTGAAGGTTTTTATTGAATGTGTTTCCACCGCCCTGTCAGGCAGTGCAGTTCAGATTATAAAAAGCCCTGCATCAAATGACATACTCCTCATCATCCCTCTGTTTCTGTTCCCATTCATCTTGCATCTGGGATGCTTTGGTTACCAAAACACCTGCTGGCAACAAATAAAATTCTGCCTAACTAATTGATCAAGACCGCTCATATTGTTGACCACCTCCATTAAATATCCCCTTAACCTTCATTGCTATAACTGGGCTCTCAATCCAGCCCTGGGTTGGCAGCCATTGAGTCGGTGAAGGCGCTGCTCAAAGAATTATATCCTGTGCGGAGGGTTTGTGTGTCTCTGAGTCAATGAACTCTTGCCAGTCCTTGTGTGTGGAAGTGAGGCGTGTCCAAGACAATATTTTCACTTTTCGCAATAAAATAATTGGAGATGCCGGGACCTCATACATGCGAAGCATACGCTCTACCACTGAGCTACATCCCCACTGATACAGAGCACTGATGTCGAGACACTCAATTGTGCATTCTGTATCGTCTCCAGCAAACAGATTGAAACGGGCTGGATAAGGCATGTTTTTAGCGGATTATCTCTCCCGGACAATCACCTGCCAGCGAAGCTCATGACTCTATCACTTTCGAGATCAGCAAGTGTTTTTTTCCGTATTGGTTCCCAGAAGACCAGCTCAGATAAGGGTACTGAATAATTAAGGGTTTTGTTGGTGTAACTTGTCTGTTTCCTATCCATCCTGCCTGTATTCCCGCCCCGCCTCCAGCTCATTGACTGACACAGATATCGAAAGGTATTTCGGTTATTTACTTAATTTTCTTCACTCAAGGTCACGTGTACTTTAATTAAACCTGCACTGATGCTTCCTCTCGCTCTGCATGTACAGCGTCAAATCCTTAACAGTGGATTATCTCTAAATAATTGAATTGAAATTTTATGAATGACTTAAATTTCTAACATCCGACATATTGTGCATCAGCGTCATCTTGAACAGTAGATTAAATCATAATTATCGTATTCAAATTTTATAAATGCATCACTTAAATAGACTCCACTATATTGTGCATCAGCCTCATCGCGATAGATCAGTGAATCATAGAATCATGCAGCACAGAAGGAGGCCAGCTCTCTAAAATAGCGAACAATGAATCCCTGAGTCCCCCCCAGTCCCACCCCCGACTATTCCCTGCACTGACCCCACAGAGCTTTTCGCATATCAATCCATTATTTTTTTTTCCCGTTTGAAATCTGTATCCAATCCCGTTTGATGTTTATTTATTCAATGTGTTTCCACTGCCCTGTCAGGCAGTGCAGTCCAGATCATAACAAACTGCTGGATCAAATGAAATCCTCCTGATCATCCCTCTGGTTCTGTTGCCATTCATCGTGAATCTGGGATCCTTTTGTTACCGACACACCTTCTGGTAACAAATAAAATTCTGCCCAACTGATTAATCAAAACCACTCATAATGTTGACCACCTCCATTAAATATCCCCTTTACCTTCACCGTTATAACTGGGCTCTCAGTCTAGCCTGGGTGTGGTGCCGCTGATTTGTCAATTGAATTATGTCCTGTGCAGAGCGTCTGTGTGTCTCTGAGTCAATGAACTCTTGCCTGTCCTTGTGTATGGAGGTCTGGCGAGTCCAATTGGATATTTTCACTTTTCGCAATAAAATAACTGGAAATGCTCGGGATTGAACCCGGGTCCTCATACACGCTCTGCCACTGAACTACATGGGCACTGATACAGGAAAATGCTTTAGAGACAATCAAGTGTTTATTCTGTATCGACTCCCGCAAAAAATTATTAAATGGGCAATATATAAATCCAGGTTTTTTTGTGTATTGTCTCTCACACACAACCACCTGCCAGCGAAGCCGATGACTCAAGCACTTTCGAGAGAAGCAAGACTGACTTCCGTATTGTCTCCTGCAAAACCTGCTACGTTAAGGGTACTGATAATGCGGGGTTGTGTTGATGTCAGTAGTCTTTTTGCTGCACGTCCAGCCTTTTTCCCGCCCCACCTCCAGCTCATTAACTGACACCGATCTCGAAAGTAATTTCGGTTATTTACTTAATCTCCTTCTGCTCAGATCACTTGTCCTTCAATTAAAAACTGCACTGATGTTACCTCCAACTCTACATCTACAGCTTCGAATCCTTAACAGTAGATTAACTCTGAAGATTAGAATTGAAATGGTATCTATGCATTAAGTTTCTAACCTCCAACGTATTGCGCATCAGCCTCATCGTCATAGGTCAGAGATTCATAGAATCTTACCGCACAGAAGGAGGTCATTTGACACCACGTGCCTTCAGTCTCTCTGAAAGAGCGAACAATTAGTCCCTGCCTCGCCCCAATAACGTTTCCCAAGTTCCTGCAATGTTCCTTCGCTTCCATATCCGTTTCCATTTGAAAGTTGTTTTTGAAAGTGCTTTTACCGTCTTTTCATGAAGCGCATTCCACATCATAACAGTTCACTGTGGCAAAATAAATCTTCATCATCTCCCCTCTCGTTCTGTTGAAAATTTATCGTGATTCTGGTACCCTCTCGTTACCGACCCTCCTGCCGGAGATGAAACATTCCTGCCTAACTAATTTATCAAAACAACTCCTAATTTTTGAGTGCCGGTATTAAATATCACCTTTAATTTGACTGTTATAACTGGCCCTTCAATCCAATCCTCGGTTCGCAGCCATTGAATCAGTGAGTGCACTCCTCAAATGAAATTTATTCTGTGCAAAGCATCTGCCTTGCATTCTTGCCTACCCTTGTCGAAATGTGAGGGGAGCCAGGATGATGGTTTCAGAGTGGACAATATAATGTGGTTGGAGATGCCGGGACCTCAGACATGCGAAGCATGCGCTCCACCACTGAGATACATCCGCTTGAAGCCACCACTGCTTTAACGGTAATTCAGCGTGTATTCTGTTTTGTTTCTCGCAGGCAACCGGTTGTGATAAAGATTCAAAGTAAATGCAGGTTGTCGCTGAATTTCTCCGCGTTCAGCCAGCTGCCCCGCAATGCCGAGGGCTCAGTCTTTTCAACATTGGATTCAGTTCAAGACAAGATCCGGGTGGATCGTATGTTTGTGGAGCCTCACATGCAGGAACTCTCTGCCTACAAGCAGCAACTTTCTGTGGCCAAATCTGGTGAAAAAGAGAATTTGTTGGACAGAAAGGCAAGACTTGCACTTTGACACTAAGCTACACTGCGATTCGAACTCACGGTCTAATCAATGAAATAACAATTGGGGGGCTGATGATTGCGAAATTTTGCTGCTTGCCGATTGCTTGAGCATGAATTTATGACGTCATACATAGAAAGCACAAGTTTAACGAATGAGCCACATCCCCAGAGCTCAACACTCGATAAATAAGGGTGGAGGTAATGGGAGACATATCATCGCAATGCCATTCTTCCACTGAGCCACAACCCCATTGAAAAGCAGCTCTCCTTTAGAGACAAGTGCGTGCGTATTCTGTATTCGCTCTCCCAGAAAACCAAATGCTCAACGATGCGAATGGCTCACCGTTTTCAGCCACGGCTTCAGTTCATGAGGTTTCTGCTCACCTGTTCTTAGTGCAAATAAGGTCCAGAAGAGGTGTCGATGTTTACAGCAGAAGTATTAATTGAGCAGGAACTATGCTATCCAAATATCCATTTCGCTATTAGGAGTAGTTGGTTGTCCTGATGCATTTGAAGGGAGCAGGGCTGCTTGCGGCCCGGTCTCGCCTGGCCAGCGGGCTTGTGCATTGAACAGGATCCATTGGAGCAAATCCCAGCTGTGCCTGTCTGATTTAAGTTTGATTGACAGTACTTAAATACATTTCTGATATTCCTTTTGTTATCGAAAATATTCCTCCCTTTCCAATTTCCAGACTTCTACTGCCACATTTGGAGAATCACCATGAACGGTATTTTTTTCTACTCATGAGAGAAACTGACGCAACAATTGAAATCGTCAGCACCGGTGCTTGAAATTATGGAAATCCGGTCTGAGGATTTGCAGAGTTCATTGGTGCAATTCACGCTGCCCAAGTGTGAGATTCGGGTTCGATTCCTGAACAATGCAAATGCACATTTTTAACCATAATTATCACGCTTACTCAGCCTTGCTTGCAATGAAAATTCGCAAAGTATTGCCGCATACAAAGTGTGATATGACAATTCCCGGTCAGAATGGAGAAGATTGTGTGCTGACACCTTCAATCACACATATTAAATGGTGTGGCCAAAGGTGGGTATAGGCAGTTCAGTCCCATGTCAGCAACAGTCACGTTGAATGGAGACACAGGATGTGGGGCTCAATGACTCACTCCTGTTCCAATGTTCCTGTGGAGATTGCACTGCTCTAAGTGACAGCAATTGGTTGAATACACTTACCTTTTATTATGCAACTATCCTCCGACCACTGCACTTTGCTGGAAAATAATCCATTTGTTTTTAGTCCCTGCTTTATTGGGTGAGTTTCGTGTAGTTTTACTCCTGAGTTCTGGCTGTTTATGGCTCAGGGACTCTGTTTGCAAATATGGGTAGTGGAGGTGTGGGGACAGAGATTATGTTTGCTTTGGTGCTTCGAGAATCTGTTTAAAGATTATCTCTGTGTTGTTTGCTGAATGAATACAGTATTGTAAAACAGACCGTGCTGTAAAACGTACACATTTGAACAATTCTTCCTGCTATATTTAATTCCGAGATCGATGGTGTTTTGATTACTACAGGAAGCTTGGGATATGGGGATAGAGCAGGAAATGGTATTGAGGTAGAAGATCAGCCCGGTCTTATTGAATGGTGGAACAGGCTGGAGGGGCCGAATGACCTGCTTCTCCTAATACTTCTTATGTTCTTATAAACAAAGTAAACATTTCATCCTGGTATTCAAGGCTCTCCATGGCCCTATCTCTGTCGCCTCCTCCAGTCCTGCAAGACCCCGTTATCTCTGGGCACCTACAATTCAATCCTGTTGATCATCCCCAATTTTAATCACGCCCCCATTGGCGGACTTGACTGTTCCCTGTGCTCTGGAGTCATCTTGCTAAAACTCCGCACCACTCCTTCCTCCTTCCACACCCTTCTTCAAACCTCGCTCTTTGACCAAGCAATAGGTCACATGCCCTAATATCTCCTTATGTTGCTGGGTATCAATTTGTGCGTGACACGTTTGACTTCATTAAAGGCGCTATAATAAATGCAGTTGTTGTTGTCAATAGACTCTATGCTGTGGTGCGCCATTTAAACAGACTCACCTCACTGTTGCTGGGGAAATACATCCAGTTTATGGTTAAAGAGCGAGTTTGCTGTCAGCCCTGCCGTTAATTTCTGCCCCGCCTACAGCTCATTTTCTGAGTCATGGCTTTAAATAGACATTTCGGTATTTACACAGTCGCCTTCTCCTTAGACAACTGGTTTCTTCAGCAGAAACCAGAAATAACGATTCCTTTTTTTAAATTTTCACCAACCGCATCTGAAGCCTAATTTTAAATGGCCCCTTTCCATTTTGCTCCTTATTGTAGAAATTGTCACTTCATCTGATTGAGCTTTCATTGGTATTTAATCTGAGATGTGGGCGGCACTGCCAAGGTCGGTATTTATCACCCATCCCTTGTTATCCCTTGAGAAGGTGGTGGTCAGTCACCTTCTTGCACCGCTGCAGTCCGTCTGGTGAAGTTACTCCCACAGTGCAGTTTAGGAGGAAGCTCTCGGATATTTTCCAAGTGACGATGGAGTAACGGCTGAAACATGTCCAATTGGTCCTGATGCCTGTCTCTGAGCAGAACACAGGGGTGGTCATGTACTGTGAAGCTGTTACCGGTGTCATGCTCGATGGCAGACGTCGTAGGTTTGGGAGATGTTGTAAAAGAAACCTTGGCAGTTGCTGCAGTCAAAGGTGTTAATGTTACATACTGCAGCCAGGGGGCGGTGGGGCTAGAACGAGTGGATGGTTAACCTCGTGAGAGGAGAGCCGATCATGAGCAACGTTTCAGATCATTGATATATGGATTGAAATCCACATTCTCTCTACCAGACAAAATGGGCCACATTAGAATCCCCCTGACCGGGTAAATATAGAATTAGATTTGGAAAAAAAAGGTTCAGAATTTCATTTGGAGTCTTGCTGCAGTATTTCGGCTTCCTGCGGACACATTGCCGCAAATCTCAGCAGTGCCAAACATTTTTTAATGATGATATGAGGCTGATTGGCGATCCTGAAATAACAATCTGCTACTTCATTCATTATATACAAAGTTATTGCCTTTCCAACTTCTATATTTCTACTGCTACAATTTGTAACTCTTCATAAACGATTATTTGCTTTTCATGTGAGAAACTGATAATCCAGTAGAAATTGTCACTGCTGCTCATTGGAGATATAGGAAGCTCACCCGACCAATTCCAGAGCATTGAGTGTTCAGTGTTGGAAGTGAGTATTCTGCAATGTCCCGCCCAGGCAAAACCATCTGGCCAGTGGCGCCGTGGTCTCAGAGTCTCCAAACTCGGCTTTAGTTCATATGGTTTCTGCTTCCCTTTTATTTGAACTTTTCCAAAATAACACCAGCTGCAAACCCTTTATTTATATGGCACCTTTAACAATGTAAAAGGCTGCAAGGCGCTTCACAAGAAATAATATCAAACCAAATATTAAAATATAGCAAATACGGGGTATTCAATGACAGCCAAGCAATAATTTAACAGCAAGGATGAGCCTTCTTAAAATCAAGGCATTCCAATGGATAATATTTAGTGACGGTGCTGAAATCCGTGCTCTGAATCAGAAAATGAGATGGAAGATCGACAGGGCTTCAAACAGGAACAGGAGCTGTGACTGCTCGCTCTACCTCAGATTCACACAATTCGGTCAGCCAGCGGCTAATGTCTGCTGACCTGCTTTGGGGTGAAGACCAGCTTCGTGCTCATTAAATGTTCCTGGAGCTTCATGTGTTGGATTTTGCTGCCTTAATAAATCATCATTCGTCGTTATGTGAATATTTCTGCTGAAGTGATGAATTAAAGATCAGAAACCGCTGGAAATATTGCGTTCAGAATTTTCCTTGGTGAATAAAATGTTGGAGATGGAACCAAGACATCATACATGCTGAGCATGCACTCTACCACTGAGCTACATCCGCTGAGCTTAGGCTTCCGTAACCAAGGACAGAGTGACAGAATGTCTCACCTTCTCAATGCCACCCATTGAGCTCCTTTTCTGCTCCAGTAGTTTTTTTTTATTGTGGGCAACTGATATAGCTGTGTCTGAAGAGCAGAATCCAGGCCTCTTCACTCAGAGAACTAGGCAAGTGGTGTTGAGATTTAAGACATGGTGAACTATTTGGGCTCTGCCTTGTCAGAAAAAAGAAGACTGAGAGGAGCCCTCATGGAGGATTGAACGTTATGAAGGGGTTACCATGTTAGAATCACACTGCACAACAGGGGCAAATCGGGTTGTCGTGCCAGCTGTTTGAATATCCTGTAACATTTAACACCACAGCACATATTTTTTTTCCAATATCCCAGCAATATTAGCGACCATTGAATACATTTCCAAATCCCTTTGAAAGTACCTGTCGAATCTGACTCAAATTTCATTTTGGGATAGCAGTTATGAAATTAAAAACACTCTGGGCCTGGAATTGCCATCTCCGCATGTGGGAAGCATGTTACCACGCACCCGGCGAGGCATCGCGAAGGTCGGTTATGGGACTGTTCATGGAATGCCCGCATAACCAGCATTTGCTAACTGCGCAGAAAGGTCTGGACAGATCCAACACTGAGCTGGCGAAGCCCATCCCCAGCGCTGAGTTTTGCAAAATTTTGGGAAAGATTTCACCGAGGATCTCTTCAAATTGTTAATAATTGTTAAAACCCAGCGTATCAGCTTATTTTTACCATCATAAAATTTGTTGAGAAAATTTAAATCATAAAGTACATTGCTTTAATACTATTCCCAGTAAGACAAGTATACTTTTAACCATTTTAAAAGATCTTTTTTTTTACAAAGTCATATTTTTCTCCTTTTTATTCAATTTTCATGTTAGAACACTTTAAAAAAAGGTTTGCGATGTCGATCGTGTTGTTTATCAACTTTCAATGACAATAGGACAGCTTATGACAGATCGCAGTGAAATATCAAAACTTCATTGAAATACATACTTACCTGATAGGCCGGGGCCTCCCATGTGTCCTCTTCAGCCTCTTCGCTAGATCTGTCCAGGAAACTCGACCGCCCCGCTCAAAATCTCCAACTCGGTGGGTGGGGGGAGGGTGGGAGCTGAATTTCGCAAGATCTCATGGATCCAGGACCCCTAGGTAAGTATGTAGATATTATTGCAATCGGAAAAATCCAAATGAATGAAGCCTCCGATCACAACATCAGGCCGAATGTGTACAAATGTACTTTAAATCTATGACTTCTGGACAAAACTTGCCAGTGAAAATACGTTTTCCCTTTTTGCTCCGTCATAAATCCCTCATAATTTTAGAATATTTTAATTCAGTTTTCCCTTAAACTTTTTCTGCTTTCTGGAGCTCCACTAATGTCTGCACATAATTGCAATTACTTATTCCTGGTACCAGTCCAGTAAATCTCCTTTTCACCCTCACTTAAGCATTGACACCACTCCTAAAGTCTGGCGCCCAGCAATGAGCACATTGGTCCAGTGGGAACCTAAACATTATTTTATAAAGGTTTGGCATAACTTATTTGCTTTTGCACTTCATTCCTCTATTAACACATCAAAAGATCATATATTATTTTGTAACTGTCTTGTGAATGTATCATGCCACCTTCAAACGTTTCTGTACCAACACTCAGTTTTTCCTGTAATGGAACAATTTAGTTCCGATTTACTATCCTACTACCTTTTGCCAAATTACATTACTTCACAAGTTTCTGTGTTCAATTTGATCTGCCTTGTTCCAGCTCCCTCTTGACAGCCGCCCCTGAGACAGCATAAAACACACGAAATGCCAACTCGCTGCTCTATAGGAATAATGAACTGCCTAACGTCAAGCCTATTCCTACCTTCGTGTAGTCTAACTGCTTGTTCTGAAGTCTTCTAATCCATCAAACTGGAATAATGTATAACTAGGCCGTCAATCCATTCCCGGGTTGGGAGCCAATGAAATGGTGCCTGAGCTTTTCCAGTGACTTATATCCTGTGTAGACGCCCCGGGTAAATAAAGCCTCACTGACCAGGTGTGGAAAGGACGGCAGGTCCAAGAGGCTCTTTGCATAATTTTACTAAGCATACGCAATGTCAATTTCTTGGAAATTTATTCAACCCAGGACCTCATATTTGCAAAACATATGATCCACCGCTGAGGTACATCCCCAGTGACAGCTGCCATGCTTTACAGGCAAGCAATTCTGTATTCGTCATTGTCTCACTAAGGAAACTGGCTGGCCAGAGATACCGAGGACTCCCAGGTTTAAATTCGGATTCAGATCACAAGGATTCTGCTCCTCTTTGAACATTTCAAAAATATGCCTGTGGCATAAATGCAAAGTCTACGGTTAAATGATTGGGCTGGACACGGATCTCTGATTGAAATATGAAATGGAAGAACGCCAAGACACCAAACAGGAACAAGTGCTGTGAGAGTTCACTCCACAAAATTACAAAATCCGGTCAGTCGGCGGCTGCTACGAGCTAATTGGCTGGGTTAGCATGGGATTAACACAAGATCCTGGCGAATTATATGTGTGGAGCGTCAGATTTTCGAACTCGCTGCCCTCTTAAATAAAGCCTGTGAACAAATCTTGTGAAAAATATTTCCTGGCGATGCTGAGGATCGAATCTCCAGCATTGATTTGCATCGCAACTGAAAAGCCGCAATAATTTGTTGGGAAACGTGTGCATTCTCTCAAATTGTCTCTCAACACAAACAGGTGAAGAGAACAAATTGCATGGTAGCAGTTTAAGAAATTGAATCTTAAATTGGAGAAATTTATCAGAAACTCATGAGAAGTTGTAGGTTCTAACATTGATTTAAAAACTACAACCTTTCCCTCCAGGCCATAATGCTCATTATTGTAATGGTACTAGCCTAACAACATTGATTCCAGCCAGCACAGAATTGAGGGACAATGTCAGAAGTGAGGACAATATGGTCTAACTAGATAAGTTGCAGTCTTATAGCTGGAAAGGTATATCGCTCTATGGTGCTTATTTGTCTGAAAATACAATACATCATCTACTGGATCTAGAAAGCATTTAACTAGCTCTTATTTTCTCTTTGCTCCCAGCTCTTTAATACAATGCAGAAAGAGTACAGACATACATTGGGTTTCATTTTCAGCATGATTAAGGGTATAGTTACTGTGAAAGCTTGGAACAGAATATTTTTTTGGCCTGGTGTATGAACTGGGTTGTGAGTAACCTAGTGTTATGATAGATATTTTCTATTGATTAGTGCTCAAGACTTTTACATTTTTTTCATTCAGTTGTTATGTCTTGTGTAGCATAGCAGTTTATGATTGTAGTTGAAATGTTTTATTCGGAGATGGAGTATTTATTGATTGTAGTTATCTGATTGATATTCTGCACCTTATCCACAACATTTCTAGGGACTCGCAACTTTTGGAGATTTTTCTGTGTGTGTGTGTTTGGAATTTGATTTGATTTTTTTCCTCGGCCTTTTTATTATAGTGTTGCTTATAATTGATTTTCTGTTTCCAGTTCATTGGACTGGGTGAAGATTTGAAGCGATTGATTAAGAAATCTTTCTGAAAATCATTAATTTCAGTCAATCGGTGAAGTTTCATTTCTATGACTGTACACAATACATTACTTTTGGTAAATAGTGTTTACAAGGCAGAACATTAGGGGTCGTATTGTTACATTATTCTAAAAGATACAGATGGATGCACAAGTATATCTGCCTGTCGGTACATTTATGTCATTTTTGTATT
>JARFOE010331383.1:0-10135 GCA_031763465.1 Squatina squatina
TACCAAGTCCAAAATAGCCTCTCCTCTGGTCGGACTATCCACATACTGAGTCAGAAAAGCCTCCTGAACACACTGCACAAACACAAATGGTAGCACTAAACTGGAAGTTCGCGTCGGCTTCCCTTGCGTAGCGCCCAGCGATACTTTTGCGCTACCACAAAAGTTATTGCCCCAAACGGGGTGCTACGCAATTCCTAGCCTGAGTTCTTCTAGCTTGTTATATGATTAGTTACTTAGCTATTAGATTAATGTAATATTGAGTACTTAGATGTTAAATATAAAATTTCATAATATGCTATATTCCATGTTTCTCCTGATCCATTTGCCCCAGGATGAAGTGAACAGTGTTCAACTTGACCTTGGCCGAACTCAGCTGTGTTTCCAGGGTCGGGTATTTATGTTGGCTGAGTTTGGAAAGGAATACAACCTGGGATTGGCAGTGACCTCAAATTGAGCCAGGATGTTGTGCCTGTAGCAGCACAAACTGTGAAATTGAGGCCTGATGACTGCTTTCAGAAACAGCAGCTAAATGCCTTCATCCTTACAGTGCAACTCTGTGAGAATAAATAGGAGAACAATATTAACTGCCTTGAGAGGAAGTTTCTGGCTGCCCCTGTACAGATCCTATGGTCTGAAGGGCAACCTTGTCACTTCTAATGCTCAACGACCATGCACAAATTTTAGGGCAGGCAACATAACCTCGGTAAAATAATACAGGAGACTTTATGATATCATTCCTGCACTATTTGCATAGTATATAATATTCCCGCCAGCTTCTGACAGGACTTCCCACCCATGCTAAAGATGTTCCGGGAAATGCACATCAAAGACAAAGGTTGGAATTTTCGCAGTCCTGAGCGTGCAGGTTTAGGGGTGGGTCAGCAGTAAAAATCGCCAAAATTGTCAGCATGCCAGGAACCCCGCCAACTTCTGCATTTAACTCGGGCGCATTTCGAGGTGTGCCATGGACCCGCTTGACAGAGGCAGGTGACCTCATTGAAGTACTTAAGTGCTCGTTAAGAGACTCTAATGAGGGCTGTTTTTAACATCAGGTTTTGGCTTTAACATCTGGAGTACAGGATTCATGCACCTCGGGAACCTTGCTTGTGAAGGGGAGGCGGAATCTCAATGGCCATTGTATGGGTGCATTAATTGAGAGCTGGAAAACACATAAGTAGTCCCCCATTACACCTGATTACTTGGCTAATGGAAGGGCTCTTGCTGACTCCATTTTGTACAGAGGTTTAGCTGTCAGCAGTTTGCAAGTCATTTCTGCAACCTCGCAAGCCATTCTCACACATTGCTCATCACTATCACAACATTGAGGGATTCGGCCTCTGATCTCCACTTCATCTGTCATGTATTGCATCAGCACAGGTACCATCTATGCTGTCTTGCCTTTGCCCTCAGAATCGGATCAAAGTGAGCCCCACCACCAACAACACCAATCACACCAGTAGGAGGCAAAAATGGACAACACTGGTAAGTGGTGCAAAGAAATAAATTTATCTGTGTCATAAATATAACTGAAACTTATCACTAACATTTGTTCATACACCCATGTGCATACTCTTGTGCATCTAGGATTGTGACTTTTTTCTTTTCTGAGTGCTTCTATGAGGTGCAATCCCTGTGGTTTCAGGAGAGGTCGAGCTACAACTGCTACAACTGTCTTGACACTTTTGGCAGATGTCCTCTGGGATTTGGAGCCTGTGAGGGCCCCACCAAAGACTGCTCCTCCTATGACTGAACAGGGGCAGACTCGGCCATCGGGATGTGAGGAAGTATGTGGGGCTCTGACTGAGGAGGAGGCAATGGGGGAGAAGTGGGAGCGCATTGAGAAGAGCCCCACTTCCATGTCCCCTCTCACCATCATCCCTCTCATGGGCTGCCTGTACTTTCCTGCTGGCATGGAGCCGGAGAGCTCGTTGCTGCACAGCAGTGGGCCGATGAACGCCCCAGTCTACATTAATATCGCTCCTTGAGATGAGATCAATGAACGCCTGCCATCTGTTGTTCACAGCAAGCATGTTCTTGTTTGACTGGCGCATTAGCTGCTCCATGCAGGTAGCCATCCTTTCCATGGAACAGTACAACATCGCCATCACCTGCGAGATGTAAATGCTCATGTTGGAGATGGACTCCTCTATTCTCTGCACATTTGCAGACATCACGTCTGATAAAGCTGACAGAGCTTCAGGCAATTGTTGCTGCCCCCCCAAGAACACCCTCTTTCTCGATGGCCCCTGAGGTTCAGCATCTGCACGCAGCTCAGCAGAGCTTGGAGCATCCTGCGCCCTCCAGCAAGGAGTCTCCACTGCTGTCCCTGTCAACACTATCTGTTCTTGCTCACTTGTGATGTGAGAGACACCACATGACAACACTGCTCTATCTCACACAGGACCCACCGAGGTGTGCATATGTGCACTGATGCTGGCTGCGCTTGGGTCTGCTGATGGTGCACCCTCAGAGGCTAGAGGTTCCTGTGAGGAGTCATCTTCCTCCTCCGGGTGGACGGGGTGGGGCTGGAGGGGGGCACTTGATGGGCCTGTGGAAGAGTAAAGAGATGAATTAGCAGTGTTATAATAAGAATGGGTAATGTTACCATGATGCACATGATAACATTTCACTGGCTGCTGACATCAGTCACCATATGAGTGATTGCTGCATGCCATGTGGTTGTATGAAGTATAATTCTATCATTAGCTTGCTGGGAGGTCCCCCTCTATCCGTCTCCCGCCGCAAGCAGCTCTGCAACTCCAGAGATCTCAAGGGTCTCCTCCTCTGCTAGAATCAAATGACTAAAGATTGGAGGGCGACCGCTGGTTCTCTGCCTCTCCCAATTGTTCTGGGCTCTCTTCTCCTGCATGGGGAAAAGAAGAGAGCTTTGAGCGAGAATGATGGAATGAGAGTAAGGAATGGATGGGGTACATCTGTACAGGGTGACTACGAAGGAGTAGCATGACATTGCCAAATGGCCTTTTTCTGTGGTGTTACTTGCTATAATTGTACTAGGATGAGGGTGATTGTCAGTGGTGGTTGGTCGTATGGGGATGTGAGTAGGTACATAGACACAGAGGGCTGGGTGAATGTGGAAGGTAGGTTGGTATGATGAATGACGTGCATGAGTAGGCTTGGGAAGGCGGAGAGATGGGATTGTGGTGGCAGGTACATCAGGATGTAGGCGAATGTGGCATTGCACTCACCTTTCCTGACCTCATGAGATCATTGAATCTTTTCTGGCACTGGTTCCACATCCTCCTGACCGCATTGCTGATGCTGACCTCCTCTGCAATCTCCAGCCATGCCCTTTTTGTGTCTTTGGGTGGCCACTTGCATCAACCGCCAGGGAAGAGGACCTCCCTGCTTGCTCTTATTGTCTGCACCAGGACTTTGAGGGAGGCATCGTTGAATCTTGCTGCAGCCTTGTCTGCCTTGACTCCATGACCCACAGTTTTACCACTTTTCTGACGCTACTCAGACCTCTGGATACCAATTTATTCACTCCTACATCAACCTTCAAATGAGATGTGTGCAAGGCTGCTTTAAATATCCGCGCTGGAAACGAGTCATAAATGACGTTATCAGACCCACTCCATTTAATTGGGCCAGGAAACTCACATGACTGTTTTAATTGGGACTGCTAAGTAAAAGTCACACTGTAGAGATTATTATTAATGACTGTTATTGATATTTTAAAATGACTTTCTGCAAATAGAACTTAGAAATGGTGGAGTACCATCCACATTTGGTTTTGTTGGTTTATATTGCATATATTGCTTGCTGCAGTCATTTTCAGCTGCCCAAAAGGAAGTCTTTTTTAAAATTATTAACTGTGAATTTATGTCCAATAGGAAGTAAAAAAATACCCAATACACTTAGCTTATGCTGTTTAAAATAGCTATACGTAGGGTGCTTCACCCATTTCACAGAGCTGGTGTTTGTGCGAGCTTTTCATGCATGCAAGGCTAGGAAACTAACAAAATTTAACAAACTGCCAGAAAAATTGACAATTTCCCAGAAATATGACAATTCAAATAACAACTAGCAACTCAAACAGAGCTTTCAACATAGGGCTATAGCCAAGACCTCTGATTCACGGCAACATCACAATTTGAACATTTTTTCCTGTGAAAAACAAAATCTAAAGGCCATACCTATTATGTGAAAACAAGGTGCTAAAAGTGGGGCTTGAGTTTGTTGTAGCTTGAGCTGCTAGTATAACTTATCTCCACAGGTATTGTAGGGAAAATCTAGAGTACATAAAAATGCTTTTATTGCAGTGATAGATTCAGCAATTTTTGAAGGTGAATACAAGCACTCAAGATGCAAGATGTATTTCCAAAGCACCCCCTCACCCCACCTTGCTAAAGGGGAATTTTGACACTTCTTCTGATGATTTACCAGCATGATGGAAAATATTGTGACTCGGTCTTTGAAGTCAAATATAAATTACACTGAACTATTTTAATTTTAAAATAAACATAAAATTAAAATTGAATTTTGAGCAGATAGTTTCTGCTACGTGGAATGCATATCAACACATTTCCCACTCCACACCATGTTTTGCATTCATTAAAATTAATGGACAACATGGTTGTGCACAGTTTCGGCTCCTGATGTGTATTGAGAGCATTGAAACAGAAAATCCCTCCTCACAGTTTTGTAGCTTCAGAAGGTTATACACAGAGGGATAGACTTTCCACAGGGGTTCCCTGATCTCCTGCCCTAAGTTCAGTGGAAGTTTGGAGGAAGCCGCCATTTCTCCAGTGTTTCCATCAATCTTTCACTGAAGTTACAGTGGGCGATCGAGGAAACCCAATGGAAATTTCTCCCTCATGAATATAATTTCCACAGAGGAATTATTCATCCCACAATAACATCAGCCCATGGTAATAACACAGATTGGGGAAACCCCATGGAATGACTGTGATAAATGATGAACTCACTAATTTTGCTCATTAATTCAAAAGAAAAGGACAGATGAATGTTAATCCCATTATCTGTTTGCTGCCAAGTGCCAGTCTGAGCCAGCACAGGGCTGACACATCCTCTAAGCACCATGCATGCACACATATTTTCAGTGTTCGTGCATGCGTGGAACTAGCTTGCAACTAAAACTCGGAGCATTCTGGGGTGACACAAAAGTGCATCTGGCTGTTAAAAAATGCTGATTTTGATCAGAAAATAACTGTCAATCCACCAGGACTGGGGAAAGACTGATTGTAATGTGAAATAGTAATAACAGCAGAGCACATGGGGCGCCCAATTGGCACTCTGGTGCTAGCGCTATATGGGCGTAGAACGAGAGTTAGGGCTCGAATGCCTGTTTGAATTTTGCACAATTGGCCTCAGTTTAGCGCCGGTGTTAATTGGGCACTAACTCAGGAGCGCTGGAATCATAATGCTAGGCACAAAACGGCCTCCGTGACGTCATCAAAGGGCGCACTGCCCAAAATGGCCACCCGATAAAGAATTGGCCTCAATTCTTTGGGTGCTAAACGGGCGGTGACAGTGTGTGTTCTTTTGCGGCGGTAACACCTGTGCTTATATTTCTATTAGGGCGCAAAATCATTGTGCATCATTCCCACCATTTTGTATGCATAAATCCCTGTCTAGAGACTATAAATACCATTTCAATCATTGTGCATGACTTGGAACAGCCATTTTTATGATTTTCGGTGATCTTGGATGACCTCTTGAAAAGTGGAAAAATCGGGGTATTCGGCCATGGGAGCCATCACTAATGGTGAAGTGGGGACGGAGGTGCAGGAATGGCTTCCTTTTGGAGCAGAGAACCAAGTCACAATGATAGAGACCTTTGCCTGACCCATTCGATTTGTGACCATTCGGACTATTTGGACATGGGGGCATCACTCATGTTGGAGTGGGATCTCCCCCAACACCACATGAGGTAGGTGAGGTAGACAGATCACCTCCTCTTGGACGTTGGAGAGAGGAGCGTATACCAGGATGGTGCCAGGCAGTTGGCATGACTAGATGCCCACCATCATCATGCCCACCAACTCCTTCACTTCCCACACCCAGCCACTGCACTGGTGTCACACGCCACAGCCGTGCATCATCCTCCGAGAGGTCAGACAGGAAGATGACATCAAGTCAGGTTTGATCGGCCAATGCTCAGACTCCAGGTCACCAAGACAGAGCTTTGGCCATTGCCAAGATATCCGGCTTCCTGAGGGTCCAGAGTGCCACCGAATATGTCTGCCCACCCCTGCAGTTGATAAGACTATCCCTCCTCGACCACCAACGACCTATGCTGTGACTGACCCAAGCAGTGCTTGTGTCAGCACAACGATCCCCTTTAAGGGCTGACGTGGGCTGAGACCTGATAGCAGCTCCTTACATCGTATCAACATTTGGGCAGCTGTAAAAACCTAAGAGTCAATAGTCTCATTAGTGCCGGTTTTGAACATAGGTTTTGTTTTGTGATGCCAAGAAATTTTCTAAGAGGCCAATTCTGTGTCTTAAGGTAATGGTCCAAAACAGGTGCTAAATTTACACCTGTTGGCCCGATATAGCCACAGACTATAAAAATGCCAATTGGGCGCCCATGGTTCTTCTCCCCACTCATAACACTTGCATGGTTTCTAAAGGTGGAGTAATGGTGAGGGTTTAATATAACTACATATTTCATGCAAATTATTGACCACTTAAAATGAGGAGATGTCTTAAATTAACAATAAAAAATATATTAAATGTTATAATAACAATGGAGGCAAATGCAACAAGTTGAGAATATTATGCAATGATAATAGGCTGATGAGTAAACATTTTGTTAAGATGAAAAGGATGATATCTGAAAACAGAGCAAAGCCATGCATGCCCTGCATAACACATCCAACAACACCAATTGGCAAGTGGGCAGGTAGATGAGGGAATGAAGTTTGTCATCAGTTCAGGGAAGGGGTGAAAGAAAAATTTAAGTCGTGCCAGACTTAAATTGCGCTGGACATAATTTGTGCTTAAAATTCCTCAATCTTCTGCACTTGGCCAATTTCAGGCAAATTGTGCTGAACAAAACAGCACAATCTAGTGGAAATTCCAGGCTAAAATGTCCTTTGGGAGTCTATGGAGATTTTCTCATGGAAAAATCTTGAATTTAAGGAATTTTACTATATGGTTTGGGCAGAAGCTTAACTGTAAGGGAATAGTTTTTCCAAACAGTCTCATGCTTGCTTGGTCATCCTTAGGCAAACAAGAGCTGATTGAAAAGTGGAATGGGCAGTTATTTTAGACAGATTGCAAACAATACCCCATTCAATGGCAATGTCTGGCCATTTAGGAGACATCTAGCACTCTGGTGTTGAAAATATCCTTGATTTCTGCTAATCTTTGAAGGGAGGCATTTTAAGAATCAACAGATGTTAGGAGTGAATTTTAACTTTCACTGCCAGGCAGTAAACTATGCATTGTGAGTCGTATGTAGAACAATTGCTAGAGATAACTGTAAATTTGCTGACGACACAAAAGCAGGAGGTTTGGCAAACAGCAACACCTTCAAGAAGACACACACAGGTTAGCAGAATGGGCAGACAGATGACAAATGTAATTTAATGTGGATAAGTGTGAAGTAATGGACCAGAATTTCCGGTCCAAATGGGTCCCAACGGGTGCGTACGAGGTGTGCACGCACCCGTAGGGACACCGCAAGTTCTGCGTTTAGGGATGCACTGCGTATGCCCTTAAACTAGGAAGTTCCGATCTGCCAAGATTTACCTTGACAGATCATCCGCTTCCGTAACTAGAGGGCTTCCGTGGGTAGAGAGTTGGGCTCAACTTCTGCCCAGCACATGCCCTTTAAATTCTTATGACTGAAAAAGCAGGTGTACAGGACTGCTTTTTTAGTCGTAAGACTCTGAAAACACACAAAAAAAATTCTCAAAATTGTAAAGCTGTTCTGTGCTAGCGCTAAATGGGTGCTAAACGGGCGTTAGGGGTCTAACACCCATTTTTGGCGGTAAATGAAATGACCTGAAATTGGAGTGAGGCTAACGCTTGCGCTAAATGGGCGGTGATCCTGGAGCGCTGCAATTGCAGCGTCGGGCGTTTAATTGACTCGATGACATCATCAGAGGGCGCAACACCCAAAATAGCCGGCTGCCCGTGAATTCATGTTCATTTCTGACTCTTAAATGTAGCGGTGACACCGCCCATTTTTTTTTTTGGCGGTGACACCTTGCCTGTATGGGTTTATGGCACTATTTAAGCAGTTGGGAGGAGTGGCCATCTTGTTTTGAAAAATCGCTTGCTTGCTGCTGGAAGCACTTTCTAGGCATTCTGATTGATTCAGAACCTCCCTCTGTAACTTTCACAGTAGCGTTTGGAACATCAATTTATTTTTTGCAAACTTGCTAAAATCGGCCATGGGGGCTGCACTGGCGGCGGACTGGGAACTCCACCTTCACCACATGAGGTCTCTGAGGTACAGGGAATGGTTCCTTTTGCAACAGAGAGAGAAGAGGGCACAGCTGGGGAGGAGATCCTCAGCATCACCACACCCAACAACCCCTTGACTTGCCAGAGCTAGCTCAACCGGTGGTCGCACAGGGAATACCACTACTGCATCCTCCAAGAGGGTGGAGGGGAAGGGGACATAGAAGAAGGTATGCTCACCGAGTCTTCAGATGCCAGTTCAGCTACCTCTACATGACAGATGAGCAATGCCTTCGAAGACTCTACTTTAAAAAGGATGTCATCACTGAACTCTGCCAACTCCGACAGGATGAGCTGCAGCCTCATACCAGGGCTTCAGCCGCTCTGTCTGTGGCAGTCAGACTCACAGTTGCAGTCAACTTCTATGCCAATGGATCATTACAAGGAGCCATGGCTGACATCTCCAACGTCTCCCATTACGGAGCCCATTGCTGCATTAGACAGGTCACCAAAGCACTGTACAGGAAAAGAAGGCAGTACATATCCTTCCCTTTCAGCCGCCAGGATCAGCAAGAAAGAGGTGTAGGTTTTGCCCATATAGCCGGCTTTCCAAGGGTGCAGGATGCCATTGATTGCACACACGTCGACCTCCGAGCAACTCTAGGTAATCCAGAGGTCTTCTGCAATCGCAAGGGCTTCCACTCCTTTAACGTCCAACTCGTTTGTGACCACACCAGGAAGTTCCTCGCCGTTGATACCAGGTACCCTGGCAGCACTCACAATGCCTTCATCATGTGGCAAAGCTGCGTGGATGAGATATTTCGACCTCCATTTTCACTGCAAGGCTAGATCCTTGGAGATAAGGGCTACCTGCAAAAAACATAGCTGATGACACCCTTGAGAAACCCCACCACTGCAGCCGAGCTGGCATATAACGAGAGCCATGCCACCACCAGAAACATCATTGAACACAGCATTGGCCTGCTCAAAATGAGCTTCCATTGCATGGACAGGTCTGGGGGCTCACTACAATACTCCGCGGAGTGGGTCTCAAAGTTCACTGTGGTGTGCTGCATGCTGCGCAATATTGCATTCTGTGCGGACAGCCACTTGTGAGGCAAAATCCTGAGGAGGAAAGACCCGACAACCAGGAGGATGAAGATGATGATAACGAGGAACAGCACTTCTCTCCTGAGGAGGATGAGGTGAAGCCTCCTGAACAGCATGAAGAATAGCGAAGACGTTGAAGTTGTGTAAACACTGCCCTTGAAGCCCAGCAGCAATTAATACGAGATTGATTCACGGGGTAGAGCCAATGTCACACAACGTTACATCCACATCAACCCTCACAGGATCAAGTGCATCTGGTCACCAGGAAGTAGCCATTAATAAAGACAATGACACTGATCAATACAAAGAAAAGCATTTATTTATTTGCAACATTATCGAACAACATTAAAGCAAACTAGTCACCGCCCTTCTGTGAAACCTTATCACCCTTCTTAATCTTAACGAGCCGAACACTTCTCCTCAGTGGGGGAGATGTGGGTACAGCATGGCACAGGCCAGGCTGCTGTGAGTCTGGAGCTGTTGGCATTGACTGCCCCTTGGGGGCGCCCTCAGGGACCTTTGCCCTAGAAGGGTCAGCTGAAGCCTGCGGAAACAGAGTTGTAGGTTGCGCAGGCTGGGGTGAGCCGGCCGCAGGCATGGGCTGCATCAATAGCAGAGTGCCGCTGCT
>JARFOE010332299.1:0-10127 GCA_031763465.1 Squatina squatina
GAGGAGGTTACAGAGATAGGGAGGGTGTCGGGGCTGGAGGAGGTTACAGAGGTAGGGAGGTGTGTCGGGGCTGGAGGAGGTTACAGAGATAGGGAGGGTGTCGGGGCTGGAGGAGGTTACAGAGATTGGGAGGGGTGTCGAGGCCGGAGGAAGTTACAGAGATCGGGAGGAGTGTATGAGCTGGAGGAAGTTACAGAGATCGGGAGGAGTGTATGAGCTGGAGGAGGTTACAGAGATAGAGAGGGTGTAGGGGCTGGAAGAGGTTACGGAGATAGGGAGGTGTGTAGGGGCTGGAGGAGGCTACAGAGAGAGGGTGGGGTGTAGGTTTGGAGGAGGTTCCAGAGACAGGGAGGGGTGTAGGTGTTTAGGGAGGGGTGAACTGGCTGGAGGAGGTTACAGAGATAGGGTGGGGTGTCGGGGATGGAAGAGGTTACAGAGATAGGGAGGGTGTAGGGGCTGGAGGAGGTTAGAGATTGGGAGGGCTGTCGGGGCTGGAGGAGGTTACTGAGATTGGGAGTGGTGTTGGGGCTGGAGGAGGTTGCAGAGATCGGGAGGGTTGTCGGGGCTGGAGGATGTTACAGAGATGGGGAGGGGTGTCGGGGCTGGAGCAGGTTCCAGAGATGGGGAGGGGTGTATGAGCTGGAGGAGGTTACAGAGATAGGGAGGGTGTCGGGGCTGGAGGAGGTTACGGAGATAGTGATGTGTGTCGGGGCTGGAGAAGGCTACAGAGAGAGGGTGGGGTGTAGGTTTGGAGGAGGTTACAGAGATAGGGAGGGGTGTATGAGCTGGAGGAGGTTACAAAGATAGGGAGGGTGTAGTGGCTGGTGGAGGTTACAGAGATTGGGAGGGCTGTCGGGTCTGGTGGAGGTTACAGTGATTGGGAGTGGTGTTGGGGCTGGAGGAGATTACAGAGATCGGGAGGGTTGTCGGGGCTGGAGGAGGTTACAGAGATGGGGAGGGGTGTCGGGGCTGGAGGAGGTTACAGAGATAGGGAGGAGTGTCGGGGCTGGAGGAGGTTACAGAGATAGGGAGGAGTGTCGGGGCTGGAGGAGGTTACAGAGATAGGGAGGGGTGTCGGGGCTGGAGGAGGTTACAGAGATAGGGAGGAGTGTCGGGGCTGGAGGAGGTTACAGAGAGAGGGAGGAGTGTCGGGGCTGGAGGAGGTTACAGAGAGAGAGAGGAGTGTCGGGGCTGGAGGAGGTTACAGAGATAGGGAGGGTTATAGGGACTGGAGGAGGTTACAGAGATAGCGAGGTGTGTAGGGGCTGGAGGAGGTTACAGAGATAGGGAGTGGTGTCGGGGCTGGAGGAAGTTACAGAGATAGGGAGGGGTGTCGGGGCTGGAGGGGATTACAGAGATAGGGAGGGATGTCGGGGCTGGAGGGAGTTACAGATATAGGGAAGGGTGTAGGGGCTGGAAGGGGTTACAGAGATAGGGAGGTGTGTAGGGGCTGGAGGGAGTTACAGAGATAGGGAGTGGTGTCGGGGCTGGAGGGGGTTACAGAGATAGGGAGGGGTGTCGGGCTGGAGGGGGTTACAGAGAGATGGGGGGATGGTGTAGGGGCTGGAGGAGGTTACAGAGATAGGGAGGGGTGTAGGGACTGGAGGAGGTTACAGAGATAGGGAGGGGGTAGGGGCTGGAGGAGGTTACAGAGATAGGGAGGGTTGTAGGGGGCTGGAGGAGGTTACAGAGATAGGGAGGGTTGTAGGGGGCTGGAGGAGGTTACAGAGATAGGGAGGGGTGTCGGGCTGGAGGAGGTTACAGAGATAGGGAGGTTTGTAGGAGACTGCAGGAGGGCCACCGAGTCCCATTCCACCATCACCCCCTGTGCTCGCTGCTCCGAATACTAACTCACATATGGTCCGGCTCACCCATCACCCACTGTACTCACTCCCTGTTTCCAAACTCACACCGAGTTCTCATCACCCATCACCCCCTGTGCTCGCTGCTCCAAATACTAACTCACCTCCAGACCGGCTCACCCATCACCCCCAGTGCTCATTCCCTGTGTCCTAACTCACACCGAGTCCCCTTCGCCCATCACCCTCTGTGCACACTCCCTGTGTCCGAAAACGACTGAGAACTGCTCACCCATCATCCCCTCTGCTCACTCTTCATGTCCTAACTCAGACCGAGTCCCACTCCACCATCACCCGCTGTGCTCACTCCCCGTATCCTCACTCACACCGTCTCCCGCTCACCCATCACCCCTGTGCTCACTCCCTGTGTCCTAACTCACACCGTGTCCCACTCACCCATCACCCCTGTGCTCACTCCCCATGTCCTAACTCACACCGTGTCCCACTCACCCATCACCCCTGTGCTCACTCCCCATGTCCTAACTCACACTATGTCCCGCTCACCCATCACCCCCTGTGCTCACTCCCCATGTCCTAACTCACACCGAGTCCCGCTCACCCATCCCCCACTGTGCTCACTCCCCGTGTCCTAACTCACACCGGGTCCCGCTCACCCATCACCCGCTGTGCTCACTCCCCGTGTCCTCACTCGCAAGGAGTCACCTTCACCCATCACCCGCCATTCTGATTCCCCGTGTCCTAAAACGCGCTGAGTCCCGTTCACTCATCACGCCCTGTGCTCGCTGACCCATGTCCTAACTCACACCCACTCCGGCTCATCCATCACCCCCAGTGCTCATTCTCTGTGTCCTAACTCACCCAGAGTCCCCCACACCCATCACCCACTGTGCTCACTCGCCATGTCCTAACTCACACCGAGTCCTCTTCACCCATCACCCCCTGTGCTCACTCCCCGTGTCCTAACTCGCACCGTGTCCCGTTCACCCATCACCCGGTTTGCTCAATCCCCGTGTCCTAACTCACACCGAGTACCCTTCACTCGTCACATCCTGTGCTCACTCCCCGTGTTCTAACGCCCACCGAGTCCCGCTCAACCATCACCCCATGTGCTCACTCCCCATGTCCTAACTCACACTGACTCACCTTCACCCATCACCCCCTGTGCTTGCTCCCCGTGTCCTAACTCACACCGAGTCCCCTTCACCCATCACCCCCTGTGCTCGCTCCCCGTATCCTAACTCACACCGACTCCTGCTCGCCGATCACCCGCTGTGCTCACACCCCGTGTCCTAATTCGTGCCAAGACACGCTCACCCATCATCCCCTGTGCTCACTCCCCGTGTCCTAATTCGCGCCAAGACACGCTCACCCATCACCCCCTGTGCTCGCTGCCACGTGTCCCAAATTGCACCGAGTCCCGCTCACCCAGAACCCGCTGTGCTCGCTGCCCTATGTCCTAACTCACACCCAATCTGGCTCATCCGTCACCCCCAGTGCTCATTCCCTGTGTCCTAACTCACACCGAGTCCCGCTCATCCATCACCCCCAGTGCTCACTCCCCGTGTCCTAACTCGCACCGAGTCCCGCTCATCCATCACCCCCAGTGCTCACTCCCCGTGTCCTAACTCGCACCGAGTCCCCCTCACCCATCACCCACTGTGCTCGCTCCCTGAGTCCTAACTCAACCGAGAAATGCTCACCCATCACCCGCTTTGCTCACTCCCCGTGTCCTAACACACACCGAGTCCTGCTCGCCTATCACCCGCTGTGCCAACTCCCCGTGTCCTAATTCGCACCAAGACACGCTCACCCATCACCCACTGTGCTCGATGCCTCGTGTCCCAACTTGCACCGAATCCCGCTCACACAGAACCCGCTGTGCTCGCTGCCCTATGTCCTAACTCACACCCAATCCGGCTCATCCATCACCTCCTGTGCTCACTCCCCGTGTCCTAACTCACACCCACTCCCGCTCACCCATCACCCCCTGTGCTCACTCCCCGTGTCCTAACTCGCAGCGAGTCCCGCTCACCCATCACCCCTTGTGCTCACTCCCCGTGTCCTAACTCACACTGAGCCCCGCTCACCCATCACCCAGACTGCTCACTCCCTGTGTCCTAACTCGCACCGAGTCCCCCTCACCCATCACCCCTGTGCTCACAGCCCCGTGTCCTAATTCACACCGTGTCCCGCTCACCCAACACCCCCTGTGCTCAATCCCCGTGTCCTAACTCACACCGTGTCCGACTCACCCATCACCCCCTGTGCTCACTCACCGTGACCTAACTTGCAGCGAGTCCCCCTCACCCATCACCCCTGTGCTCACTCCCTGTGTCCGAACACACACCGTGTCCCGCTCACCCATCACCCGCTGTGCTCAGAGCCCCGTGTCCTAATTCACACCGAGTCCCGCTCACCCAACACCCCCTGTGCTCAATCCCCGTGTCCTCACTCACACCGACTCCCGCTCAACCATCACCCCCTGTGCTCACTCCCCATGTCCTAATTCGCGCCAAGACACGCTCACCCATCACCCCTGTGCTCGATGCCTCGTGTCACAACTTGCACCGAATCCCGCTCACACAGAACCCGCTGTGCTCGCTGCCCTATGTCCTAACTCACACCCAATCCGGTTCATCCATCACCCCCTGTGCTCACTCCCCGTGTCCTAACTCACACCGAGTCCCGCTCCCCCATCACCCCATGTGCTCACTCCCCGTGTCCGAACTCACACCGAGTCCCCTTCACCCATCACCCCATGTGTTCACTCCCCGTGTCCGAACTCACACCGTGTCCCGCTCACCCATCACACCCTGTGCTCACTGCCCGTGTCCTAACTCACACCGAGTCCCGCTCATCCATCACCCTCTGTGCTCACTCCCCATGTCCTAATTCACACAAAGTCCACTCCGCCCATCACCGACTGTGCTCACTGCCCCATGCCCTAACTCGCACCGAGTCCCGCTAACCCATCACCCGCAGTGCTCACTCACCGTGTCCGAACTCGCAGCGAGTCCCACTCACCCATCACCGGGAGTGCTCACTCCCGGTGTCCGAACTCACACCGTGTCCCGCTCACCCATCACCCGCTGTGCTCACAGCCCCGTGTCCTAACTCACACCGAGTCCCCTTCACCCATCACCCCCTGTGCTCACTCCCTGTGTCCTATCTCAACCGAGAACTGCTCACCCATCACCTGCTTTGCCTACTCCCTGTGTCCTAAATCACACCGTCCTGCTCGCCTATCACCCGCTGTGCTCACTCCCCGTGTCCTAATTCGCGCCAAGAAATGCTCACCCATCCCGCCCTGTGCTCGCTACCCCGTGTCCCAATTTGCACTGAGTCCTGCTCACCCATCACCCACTGTGATCGTTGCCCTTTGTCCTAACTCACACCCAATCCGGCTCATCCATCACCCCCAGTGCTCATTCCCTGTGTCCTAACTCACACCGAGTCCCCTTCACCCATCACCCACTGTGCTCACTCCCCGTGTCCTAACTCACACCGAGTCCTGCTCGCCCATCACCCGCTGTGCTCACTGCCCGTGTCCTAACTCACACCGAGTCCCGCTCACCCATCACCCCATGTGCTCACTCCCCGTGACCAAACTCACACCGGGTCCCCTTCACCCATCACCCCATGTTCTCACTCCCCGTGTCTTAACTCACACCGAGTCCCACTCACCCATCACCCCATGTGCTCACTCCCCGTGTACTAACTCACACCGAGTCCAGCTCACCCATCACACCCTGTGCTCACTGCCCGTGTCCTAACTCACATAGAGTCCCGCTCACCCATCACCCTCTGTGCTCACTCCCCATGTCCTAACTCTCACCGTGTCCCGCTCACCCATCCCGCCCTGTGCTCGCTACCCCGTGTCCTAACTCACACCGAGTCCCGCTCACCCATCACCCCATGTGCTCACTCCCCGTGTCCAAACTCACACCGGGTCCCCTTCACCCATCACCCCATGTGCTCACTCCCCGTGTCTTAACTCACACCGAGTCCCACTCACCCATCCCGCCCTGTGCTCGCTACCCCGTGTCCTAACTCACACCGAGTCCCGCTCACCCATCACCCCTGTGCTCACTCCCCGTGTCCTAACTCTCACAGTGTCCCGCTCACCCATCACCCCTGTGCTCACTCCCCGTGTCCTAACTCACACCGAGTCCCCCTCACCCATCACCCCTGTGCTCACTCCCCGTATCCTAACTCTCACCGTGTCCCGCTCACCCATCACCCCTGTGCTCACTCCCCGTGTCCTAACTCTCACCGTGTCCCGCTCACCCATCACCCCTGTGCTCACTCCCCGTGTCCTAATTCACACCGAGTCCCCCTCACCCATCACCCCTGTGCTCACACCCCATGTCCTAACTCACACCAAGTGCACTTCGCCCATCACCCACTGTGCTCACTGCCCCATGTCCTAACTCGCACCGAGTCCCGCTCACCCATCACCCGCTGTGCTCACTCACCGTGACATAACTTGAAGCGAGTCCCGCTCACCCATCACCCAGAGTGCTCACTCCCTGTGTCGTAACTCGCACCGAGTCCCCCTCACCCATCACCTCTGTGCTCACTCCCCGTGTCCCAACTCACACCGTGTCCCACTCAACCATCACCCCCTGTGCTGAATCCCCATGTCCAAACTTGCACTGAGTCCACTTCACCCGTCACCCCCTGCGCTCACTCCCCGTGTCCTAATTCGTGCCAAGACACGCTCACCCATCACCCGCTGTGCTCACTCCCCGTGTCCTAACTCGCAGCGAGTCCCGCTCACCCATCACCACCTGTGCTCAATCCCTGTGTCCTAACTCAACCGAGAACTGCTGACCCATCACTCGCTGTGCTCACTCCCCGTGTCCTAACTCACACCGTGTCCCGCTCGCCTATCACCCGCTGTGCTCACTCCCCGTGTCCTAACTCGCACCGAGTCCACTTTACCCATCTCCCACTGTGCTCACTCCCTGTGTCCTAACTCGCGCCAAGACACGCTCACCCATCACCCCCTGTGCTCGCTGCCCCGGGTCCCACATTGCACCGAGTCCCGCTCACCCAGAACCCGCTGTGCTCGCTGCCCTATGTCCGAACTCACACCCAATCCGGCTCATCCATCATCCATCATCTGTGCTCACTCCCTGTGTCCTAACTCACACCCACTCCCGCTCACCCATCACCCACTGTGCTCACTCCCCATGTCCTAACTTACAGCAAGTCCACTTCGCCCATCACCGACTGTGCTCACTCACCGTGTCCTAACTCGCAGTGAGTCCCGCTCACCCATCACCCGCAGTGCTCACTCACCGTGTACTAACTCGCACCGAGTCCCCCTCACCCATCACCCCCGTGCTCACTCCCCGTGTCCTAACTCACACCGTGTCCTGCTCACCCATCACCCGCTGTGCTCACAGCCCCGTGTCCTAACTCACACCCTGTCCCACTCACCCATCACCCCCTGCGCTCACTCCCCGTGTCCTAATTCGCGCCAAGACACGCTCACCTGTCACTCCCTGTGCTCACTCCCCGTGTCCTAACTCGCACCGAGTCCCCTCACCTATCACTCCCTGTGCTCACTCCCCGTGTCCTAACACACACCGAGTCCTGCTCGCCTATCACCCGCTGTGTTCACTCCCCGTGTCCTAATTCGCGCCAAGACATGCTCACCCATCACCCACTGTGCTCGCTGCCCCGTGTCCCAACTTACACCGAGTCCCGCTCACCCAGAACCCGCTGTGCTCGCTGCCCTATGTCCTAACCAACACCCAATCCGGCTCATCCATCACCCCCAGTGCTCATTCCCTGTGTGCTAACTCACACCGAGTCCCCTTCACCCATCACCCACTGTGCTCACTCCCCGTGTCCTATCTCATGCCGTCTCCCGCTGCCCCATCACCCCCTGTGCTCAATCCCCGTGTCCTAACTCACACCGAGTCCCGCTCAACCATCACCCGCTGTGCTCACTCCCCATGTCCTAACTTGCACTGACTCCCCTTCACCCATCACCCTCTGTGCTCAGTCCCCGTGTCCTAGTTCGCGCCAAGACATGCTCACCCATCACCCCCTGTGCTCGCTCTCCCGTGTCCCAACTTGCACCGAGTCCCGCTCACTCGGAACCCGCTGTGCTCGTTGCCCGATGTCCTAACTCACACCCAATTCGGCTCATCCATCACCCCCAGTGCTCATTCCGTGTGTCCTAACTCACACCGAGTCCCCTTCACCCATCACCCCCTGTGCTCACTCCCTCTGTCCTAACTCACTCCAAGTGCACTTCGCCCATCACCGACTGTGCTCACTGCGCGTGTCCTAACTCGCGCCGAGTCCCGCGCACCCATCACCAGCAGTGCTCACTCACCATGTCCTAACTCGCACCGAGTCCCCCTCACCCATCACCCCCTGTGCTCTCTCCCTGTGTCGTAACTCGCACCGAGTCCCCCTCACCCATCGCCCCGTGTGCTCACTCCCTGTGTCCTAACTCACACCGCGTCCCCTCACCCATCACCCCCTGTGCTCACTCCCTGTGTCGTAACTCGCACTGAGTCCCCCTCACCCATCACCCCGTGTGCTCACTCCCCGTGTCCTAACTCACACCGTGTCCCGCTCACCCATCACCCTCTGTGATCACAGCCCCGTGTCCTAACTCATACCATGTCCCGCTCATCCATCACCCCCAGTGCTCACTCCCTGTCTCCTAACTCACACCGAGTCCCCTTCACCCATCACCCGCTGTGCTCACTCCCCGTGTCCTAACACACACCGAGACCTGCTCGCCTATCACCACTGTGCTCACTCCCCGTGTCCTAATTCGCGCCAAGACATGCTCATCCATCACCCCCTGTGCTCGCTGCCCCGTGTCCCAACTTGCACTGAGTCCCGCTCACACAGAACCCGCTGTGCTCGCTGCCCTATGTCCTAACCAACACCCAATCCGGCTCATCCATCACCCCCAGTGCTCATTCCCTGTGTGCTAACTCACACCGAGTCCCCTTCACCCGTCACCCACTGTGCTCACTCCGCATGTCCCAAGTCACACTGAGTCCCGCTCACCCAAAACCCCATGTGCTCAAATCCCATGTCCTAAATCGCACTGAGAACTGCTCACCCATCACCCAATGTGCTCACTCCCTGTGTCCCAACTCACACCGAGTCCCCCTCACCCGTCACCCAAAGTGCTTACTCCCCGTGTCCTAAGTCACACCGAGTCCCGCTCACCCATCACCTCCTGTGCTCACTCCCCGTATCGTAACTCGCACCAAGTCCACTTCACCCATCACCTCCTGTGCTCACTCCCCGTATCGTAACTCGCACCAAGTCCACTTCACCAATCACCGAGTGTGCTCACTCCCCATGTCCTAACTAATACCGGGTCCCACTCACCCAATTCCGCTGTGCTCACTCACCATGTCCTAACTCACACCGAGTCCTGCTCGCCTATCACCCGCTGTGCTCACTCCCAGTGTCCTAACTCACACCGAGTCCTGCTCGCCTATCACCCGCTGTGCTCACTCCCAGTGTCCTAACTCACACCGAGTCCTGCTCGCCTATCAACCGCTGTGCTCACTTCCCGTATCCTAACTCGCACCCACTCCCGCTCACCCATCACCCTCTGTGCTCAATCCCCATGTCCTAACTCACAACAAGTCCACTTCCACCGACTTTGCTCACTGCCCCATGTCCTAACTCGCGCCTAGTCCCCCTCACCCATCACCCGCAGTGCTCACTCCCCTTCTCCTAACTCGCACCGAGTCCCGCTCACCCATCACCCCCTGTGCTCACTCCCTGTTTCCTAACTCACACCAAGTGCACTTCGCCCATCACCGACTGTGCTCACTGCCCCATGTCCTAACTCGCAGCGAGTCCCGCTCTCCCATCACCCAGAGTGCTCACTCCCTGTGTCGTAACTCGCACCGAGTCCCCCTCACCCATCACCCCCTGTGCTCACTCCCTGTGTCCAGCTCACACCGTGTCCCGCTCACCCATCACCCTCTGTGATCACAGCCCCGTGTCCTAACTCACACCGTGTCCCGCTCATCCATCACCCCCTGTGCTCAATCCCTGTCTCCTAACTCACACCGAGTCCCCTTCACCCGTCACCCCTGTGCTCACTCCCCGTGTCCTAATTCGCGCCAAGACACGCTCACCCATCACCCCCTGTGCTCGCTGACCCGTGTCCCAACTTGCACCGAGTCCCGCTCACACAGAACCCGCTGTGCTCGCTGCCCTATGTCCTAACCAACACCCAATCCGGCTCATCCATCACCCCCAGTGCTCATTCCCTGTGTGCTAACTCACACCGAGTCCCCTTCACCC
>JARFOE010333207.1:0-10105 GCA_031763465.1 Squatina squatina
CAAGTGTGGTCAAGCCCCCAGCCCAGGGTAGCCCAGGGTAGCCCAGCCCCCAGCCCAGGGTAGCCCGGGGTAGCACAAGGTAGCCCGGGGTAACGCAGGGTACCCCCTCATAGCCCCGGGTAGCCCAGGGTAGCCCAGGGTAGCCCAGCACCCAGCCCTGGGTAGCCCTGGGTAGCTTCGCCCTCGGCCTATGGTTCCCAGGATTGCCCAGGGTCGCCCAGGGTAGCCCAGCCCTCAGCCCAGGGTAGCCCCGGTTAGCCCAGCCCCCAGCCCCGGGTAGCGCAGGGTAGGCCAGGGTTACCCAGCCCTCGCCCAGTGTGGCCCAGCCCCCAGCCCAGGGTAGCCCAGCCCCCAGCCCAGGGTAGCCCCGGTTAGCCCAGCCCCGGGTTGCCCAGCCCCCAGCCCCGGGGAGCCCAGGTTAGCCCAGGGTAGCCACGCCCCCAGCCCCGGGGAGCCCAGGTTAGCCCAGCCCCCAGCCCAGTGTAGCACAAGGTAGCCTCGGGTAGCCCAGGGTAGCCCAGCCCCCAGCCCATGTTAGCCTCGGGTAGCCCAGCCCACAGCCCATGGTAGCCGAGGTTAGCCCAGGATAGCCCCGGGTAGCCCAGCCTCCAGCTTAGGATATCCTCGGGTACCCCTGCCCAGGGTAGCCCAGGGTAGCCCTGGGTAGCCCAGCCCAGGATATCCCAGGGGAGCCCAGAGTAGCCCAGCCCAGCGTAACTCAGGGTAGCCCGCTCTCAGCCCTTGGAATCCCCGGACAGCCAGGGTAGCCCAGCCCCCAGCCCAGGGTAGCCCAGCCTTCGGTAGCCCAGGGTAGCCCAGCCCAGGGCGGCCCAGGGTGGCCCCGGGTAGCCCAGGGTGGCCCAGCTCCCAGCCCAGGGATCCCAGGTTAGCCCATGGTAGCCCAGCCCCAGGCCAGGGTAGCCACTGTAGCACAGGGTAGCACAGGGTAGCCCAGGCGAGCCCCGCGTAGCCCCGGGTAACCCAGGGAAACCTAGACCCCAGCCCAGGGTAGCCCCGGGTAGACGGGCCCCCAGCCCCGGGTAGCCAAGGGGAGCCCCGTGTAGCCCAGAGTAGCCCAGCTCCCAGCCCAGGGTAGCCCAGGGTAGCCCTGGGTAGCCCAGCCCCCAGCGCAGGGTAGCCCAGGGAAGCCCAGCCCCCAGCACGGGTTGCCCCGGGTAGCCCAGGGTAGTCCAGCCCCCAGCCCAGGGTAGCCCCGGATAGCCCAGGGTAGCCCCGGGTAGCCCAGGGTCGCCCAGCCCCCAGCCCAGGGTAGCCCCGGATAGCCCAGGGGAGCCCAGGGTAGCCCAGCTCCCAGCCCAGTGTAGCCCCAGGTAGCACACGATAGCCCAGGGTAGCCTCGGGTAGCCCCGGGTAGCCCAGGGTACCCCAGGGTAGCCCAGCCCCCCGCCCGGGGTAGCCCAGGGTAGCTCAGGGTCGCCTCGCCCCCAGCACTGGGTAGCCCAGCCCCCAGCCCAGGGTCGGCCAGGGTAGCCCCGGGTAGCCCAGCTTCCAGCCCAGGCCATTCTCGGGTAGCCCAGCCCAGGGTAGCCCAGGGTAGCCCAGAGTAGCCCAGCCCAGCGTTGACCTGGGTAGCCCAGGGTTACCCAGCCTTGGGGAGCCGAGGGTAGCCCAGGGTAGCCCAGCCCAGGTTGGCCCAGGTTGGCCCTGGGTAGCCCAGGGTGGCCCAGCTCCCAGCCCAGGGTAGCCCAGGTTAGCCCAGCCCCAAGCCCAGGGTAGTCCAGTGTAGACTAGCCTCCAGCCCTAGGTAGCCCCGGGTAGCCCAGCCCCCAGCCCCGGGTAGCCCAGCCCCCAGCCTAGGGGAGCCCACGGTTGCACAGGGTAGCACAGGGTAGCCCCGCGTAGCCCCGGGGAGCCCAGGGTAGCTCAGGGAAGCGCAGCCCCCAGCCCTGGGTAGCCCCGGGTAGCTTAGCTCAAGGCCCAGGGATCCCAGTTTTGCACAGGGTAGCCCTGGGTAGCCCAGCCCCCAGCCCCGGGTCGGCCAGGGTAGGCCAGGGCTGCCCAGCCCTCAGCCAAGGGTCGCCCCGGGGAGCCCAGCCCCCAGCCCTGGGGAGCCCAGGTTAGCCCTTGGTAGCCCAGCCGCTAGCCCAGGCTCGCCCAGGGAAGCCTTGCCCCCAGCCCGGGTAGGCCCGGGTAGGCCCGCCCCCAGCTCCAGGTAGCCCAGGGTAGCCCAGCCTCCAGCCCAGGGTAGCCCAGGGTAGAACAGGGTAGCACAGGTTAGCACAGGCCAGCCCAGGGTAGCCCCGGTTAGCCCAGCCCCCAGCCCAGTGCAGCCCCGGTTAGCCCAGGGTAGCCCCGGGTAGCCCAGGGTAGCGCAGCCCTCAGAACAGGTTAGCCCGGGGTAGAGCAGGGTAGCCTCGGGTAGCCCAGGGTAGACCAGGGTATCCCAGCCCCCAGCACTGGATAGCCCAGCCCCCAGCCCCGGGTAGCCCAGGGTAACCCAGCCCCCAGCCCAGGATAGCCCGGGGGGGCACAGAATAGCCCAGGATAGCGCAGGGTAGCCCCGCGCAGCCCCGTGTAGCCCAGGGTACCCCAGCGTAGCCCAGACCCCAGCCCTGGGTAGCCCCGGATAGCTTAGCCCTCGGCCTAGGGATTCCAGGGTTGCCCAAGGTAGCCCCAGGTAGGCCAGGGCTGCCCAGCCCTCAGCCCAGGTAGCCCAGCCCCCAGCCCCGGATAGCCCAGGGTAGGCCAGGGTTGCCCAGTTCCCAGCCAAGTGTGGTCAAGCCCCCAGCCCAGGGTAGCCCAGGGTAGCCCAGCCTCCAGCACAGGGTAGCCCGGGGTAGCACAGGGTAGCCCGGGGTAACGCAGGGTACCCCATCGTAGCCCCGGGTAGCCCAGGGTAGCCCAGGGTAGCCCAGCCCCCAGCCCAGGGATCCCAGGATAGCCCAGAGTAGCCCAGGGTAGCACAGCACCCAGCCCAGCGTAGCCCCGGGTAGCCCAGCCCCCAGCCCTTGGAAGCCCCGGATAGCCCAGGGTAGCCCCAGGTAGCCCAGCCCCCAGCCCAGGCTAGCCCAGGGTAGCCAAGTCCCCAGCCCCGGGTAGCACAGGGTAGGCCAGGGTTGCCCAGCCCCCAGCCCAGCGTAGCCCCGGGTAGCCCATTGTAGCCCAGGGGAGCCCCAAGTGGACCAGGGTAGCTCAGAGTCACCCAGCCCGCAGCACTGGGTAGCCCAGCCCCAGCCCAGGGTCGGCCAGGGTAGCCCCGGGTAGCCCAGCCTCCAGCCCAGGATATTCTCGGGTAGCCCAGCCCAGGGTAGCCCAGGGTAGCCCAGGGTAGCCCAGCCCTGGGAAGCCGAGGGTAGCCCAGGATAGCCCAGCCCAGGGTGGCCCAGGGTGGCCCCGGCTAGCCCAGGGTGGCCCAGCTCCCAGCCCAGGGTAGCCCAGGTTAGCCCAGCCCCCAGCCCAGGGATCCCAGGTTAGCCCATGGTAGTCCAGCCCTCAGGCCAGGGTGTCCCGGATAGCCCAGCCACAAGCCCAGTGTAGCTCAGGGTAGCCTAGCCTCCAGCCCCAGCTAGCCCCGGGTAACACAGCCCCCAGCCCCGGGTAGCCCAGGGTAGCCCAGGGTAGCCCAGGGTGGCCTCGCGTAGCCCCGGGTAGCACAGCACCCAGCCCCGGTTAGCGCAGGGTAGCCCAGCCCCCAGCCCTGGGTAGCCCCGGGTAGATTAGCCCTCGGCCCAGGGATCCCAGGGTTGCCCAGGATAGCCCCGGGTAGCCAGCCCCCAGCCGCGGGTAGCCGAGGGTAGGCCAGGGCTGCCCAGCCCTCAGCCCAGGGTAGCGCGGGTAGCCCAGCCCACAGCCCCGGGTAGCCCAGGTTCGGCCAGGTTTGCCCAGCCCCCAGCCCAGTGTAGCCCAGCCCCCAGCCCAGGGTAGCCCAGCACCCAGACCGGGTAGCCCCGGGTTAGCCACGCCCCTAACCCCGCGTAGGCCAGGGTAGCTCAGTGTAGCCCAAGGTAGCCTCGGGTAGCCCAGATTAGCCAAGCCCCCAACCCATGGTAGCACAGGGTAGCCCCGGGCAGCCGAAGGTAGCCCAGGGTAGCCCAGCCTGCAGCCCAGGGTAGCCCCGGGTAGCCCAGCCTCAAGCCCCGGGTAGGCCAGGGTAGGCCAGGCCCCAGCCCAGGGTAGCCCCGGGGAGCCCAGCCCCAAGCCCAGTGTAGCCCAGGGTAGACCAGGGTAGCCCCGGGTAGCCCAGCCCCCAGCCCATGGCAGCCCAGGGTAGCCCAGGGTTGTCCCGGTTAGCCCAGGGTAGCCCAGCCCCCAGCCCAGGATAGCCCAGGGTAGCCCCGGGTAGACGGGCCACCAGCCCCGGGTAGCTCAGGGTAGCCCAGCTCTCAGACCAAGGTAGCCCGGGGTAGACCAGGGTAGCCCCGGGTAGCCAAGGGTAGACCTGGGTAACCCAGCCCCCAGCACTGGGTAGCCCAGCCCCCAGCCTAGGGTAGCCCCGATTAGCCCAGCCCCAAGCCCCGGGTAGCCCAGGGTAGGCCCGGGTTACCCAGCCCACCGCCCAGGGTAGCCCCGGATAGCCGAGCCCCTAGCCCAGGAATCCCAGGGTTGCCTAGGGTAGCCCAGCCCCCAGCCCAGGGATCCCAGGGTTGCCCAGGGTAGCCCCGGGGAGCCCAGCCCCCAGCCCCGGGTAGCCGAGGGTAGGCCAGGGCTGCCCGGCCCTCAGCCCACGGTAGCCCGGGTAGCCCAGCCCCCAGCCCCGGATAGCCCAGGGTAGGCCAGGGTTGCCCAGTCCCCAGCCCAGTGTGGTCAAGCCCCCAGCCCAGGGTAGCCCAGGGTAGCCCAGCCCCCAGCCCAGGGTACACCGGGGTAGCACAGGGTCGCCCGGGGTAGCCCAGGGTAGCCCCGCGTAGTCCCGGGTAGACCAGGGTAGCCCAGCCCCCAGCCCTAGGTAGCCCCGGGTAGCCCAGCCGCCAGTCCAGGTTAGCCCTGGGTAGCCTTGCCCCCAGCCCAGGTTAGCCCCGGGTACCCCAGCCCCCAGCACAGGGTAGCCCAGGTTCGCCCAGGGTAGCCCAGCCCCCAGCCCAGGGTCGGCCAGGGTAGCCCCGGATAGCCAGTCCCCAGAACAGGGTAGCCCCGGGTAGCCCAGCCCCCAGCCCCGGGTAGCCCAGGGTAGCCGCGGGTAGCCCAGCGTCGCCCAGCCTCCCTGCTCGGGGTAGCCCAGCGTAGCCCAGTCCCCAGCCCAGTGTAGACCCGGGTAGCCCCAGTTAGCCCAGCCCCCAACCCAGGGATCCCAGGATAGCACAGGTTAGCCCAGCACCCAGCCCAAGGTAGACCCAGGTAGCCCAGCCCCCAGCCCTTGGAACGCCGGATAGCCCAGGGTAGCCCCAGGTTAGCCCAGCACCCAGCCCAGGGTAGCCCCGGGTAGCCCAGCCCCTAGCCCTTTGAAGCCCCGGATAGCCCAGTGTAGCCCAAGGTAGCCCAGCCACCAGCCCAGGCTAGCCCAGGGTAGCCCAGCCCCCAGCCCAGGGATCCCAGGGTTGCACAGGGTAGCCCAGCCGCCAGCCCAGGCTAGCCCCGGGTAGCCAAGCCCCCAGCCCCGGGTAGCCCAGGGTAGGCCAGGGTTGCCCAGCCCCCCAGCCCTTGGAACGTGGGGTAGCCCAGCGTAGCCCAGGTAAGCCCCAGGTAGCCCAGGGTAGCTCAGGGCCGCCCAGCCCCCAGCACTGGGTAGCCCAGCCCTCAGCCCAAGATCGGCCAGGGTAGCCCCGGTTCGCCCAGCCCCCAGCCCAGGATATACCTGGGTAGCCCAGCCCAGGGTAGCCCAGGGTAACCCAGAGTAGCCCAGCCCAGCATAGCCCAGGGAAGCCCAGGGTAGCCCAGCCCTGGGTAGCCCAGGGTAGCCCAGCCCAGGGTGGCCCAGTTCCCAGCCCATCGTCGCCCAGCCCCCCAGCTCGGGGTAGCCCAGCGTAGCCCAGGATAGCCTAGCCCCCAGCCCAGGGTAGACCCGGGTAGCCCCAGTTAGCCCAGCCCCCAGCCCAGGGATCCCAGGATAGCACAGGTTAGCCCAGCAACCAGCCCAGGGTAGACCCAGGTAGCCCAGCCACCAGCCCAGGGATCCCAGGATAACCCAGGGTAGCCCAGGTTAGCCCAGCACCCAGCCCAGGATAGCCCCGGGTAGCCCAGCCCCCAGCCCCGGGTCGCCGAGGGTAAGCCAGGGCTGCCCAGCCCTCAGCCCAGGGTAGCCCGGGTAGCCCAGCCCACAGCCCCGGGTAGCCCATGTTAGGCCAGGTTTACCCAGCCCCCAGCCCAGTGTAGCCCAGCCCCCAGCCCATGGTACCCCAGGGTAGCCCCAGGTAGCCGAAGGTAGCCCAGGGTAGCCCAGCCCGCAGCCCAGGGTAGCCCCGGGTAGCCCAGCCCCAAGCCCCGGGTAGGCCAGGGTAGGCCAGGGCTGCCCAGCCCTCAGCCCAGGGTAGGCTCGGGGAGCCCAGCCCCCAACCCCGGGTAGCACAGGTTAGCCCAGCCCCCAGCCCGGGTAGCCCCGGGTAGCCCAGCCCCCAGCCCAGGGTAGCCCAGGGTAGATCAGGGTAGCCCCGGGTAGCCCAGCCCCCAGCCCATGGCAGCCCAGGGTAGCTCAGGGTTGTCCCGGTTAGCCCAGGGTAGCCCAGCCTCCAGCTCAGGGTAGCCCAGGGTAGCCCCGGGTAGATGGGCCCCCAGCCCCGGGTAGCCCAGGGTAGCCCCGGGTAGCTCAGGGTAGCCCAGCACCCAGCCCAAGGTAGCCCAGGGTAGCCCAGCCCCCAGCCCAGTGTAGCTCCGGGGTAGCCAAGGGTAGACCTGGGTAACCCATCCCCCAGCACTGGGTAGCCCATCCCCCAGCCCCGGGTAGCCCAGGGTGGCACAGAGTAGCCCAGGATAGCCCAGGGTAGACCCGCGCAGCCCCGGGTAGCCCAGGGTAGCCCAGGGTAGCCCAGCACCCAGCCCAGGGTAGACCCAGGTAGCCCAGCCCCCAGCCCTTGGAACGCCGGATAGCCCAGGGTAGCCCAGCCCCCAGCCCATGGTAGCCCAGGGTAGCCCAGCCCCAAGCCCCGGGTAGGCCAGGGTAGGCCAGGGCTGCCCAGCCCTCAGCCCAGGGTAGCCCCGGGGAGCCCAGCCTCCAGCCCCGGGTAGCCCACGTAGCCCAGCCCCCAGCCCATGGTAGCCCAGGGTAGCCCAGCCCCAAGCCCCGGGTAGGCCAGGGTAGGCCAGAGCTGCCCAGCCCTCAGCCCAGGGTTGCCCCGGGGAGCTCAGCCTCCAGCCCCGGGTAGCCCAGGTTAGCCCAGCCCCCAGCCCGGGTAGCCCTGGGTAACCCATCCCCCAGCACTGGGCAGCCCATCCCCCAGCCCCGGGTAGCCCAGCGTGGCACAGGGTAGCCCAGGATAGCCCAGGGTAGACCCGCGCAGCCCCGGGTAGCCCAGGGTAGCCCAGGGTAGCCCAGGCCCCAGCCCTTGGTAGCCCTGGGTAGCTTAGCCCTCGGCCTAGGGATCCCAGGGTTGCCCAAGGTAGCCCAGGGTAGCCCAGCCCCCAGCCCAGGGTAGCCCCGATTAGCCCAGCCACCAGCCCCGGGTAGCCCAGGGTAGGCCCGGATAGCCGAGCCCCTCGCCCAGGGATCCCAGGGTTGCCTAGGGTAGCCCAGCCCCCAGCCCAGCGATCCTCGGGTTGCCCAGGGTAGCCCCGGGGAGCCCCGGGTAGACCAGAGTAGCCCAGCCCTGGGTAGGCCAGGGTAGCCCAGGGTAGCCCAGCCCAGGGTAGCCCAGGGTGGCCCAGCTCCCAGCCGAGGCTAGCCCAGGTTAGCCCATGGTAGTCCAGCCCCCAGGCCAGGGTGCCCCGGATAGCCCAGCCACAAGCCCAGGGTAGCCCAGGGTAGCCTAGCCTCCAGCCCCAGGTAGCGCCGGGTAGCACAGCCCCCAGCCCCGGGTAGCACAGGGTAGCCCAGGGTGGCCTCGCGTAGCCCCGGGTAGCCCAGGGTAGCCCAGCACCCAGAACAGGGTAGCCCTCGGTAGCCCAGCCCCCAGCCCTAGGTAGCCCAGCGTAGCCGCGGGTAGCCCAGCGTCGCCCAGCCTCCCAGCCCGGGGTAGCCCAGCGTAGCCCAGGGTAGCCTAGCCCCCAGCCCAGGGTAGACCCGGGTAGCCCCGGTTAGCCCAGCCCCCAGCCTAGGGATCCCAGGTTGCCCAGGGTAGCCCAGCACCCAGCCCAGGGTAGACCCAGGTAGCCCAGCCCCCAGCCCTTGGAACGTCGGATAGCCCAGGGTAGCCCAGGGTAGCCCAGCCCCCAGCCCATGATAGCCCAGGGTAGCCCTGCCCCAAGCCCCGGGTAGGCCAGGGTAGTCCAGGGCTGCCCAGCCCTCAGCCCAGGGTAGCCCCGGGGAGCCCAGCCTCCAGCCCCGGGTAGCCCAGGTTAGCCCAGCCCCCAGCCCGGGGAGCCCCGGATAGCCCAGGGTAGACCAAGGTAGCCCCGGGTAGCCCAGCCCCCAGCCCATGGCAGCCCAGGGTAGCCCAGGGTTGTCCCGGTTAGTCCAGGGTAGCCCAGCCCCCAGAACAGGGTAGCCCCAGGTAGCCCAGCCCCCAGCCCCGGGTAGCCCAGGGTATCCGCGGGTAGCCCAGCGTCGCACAGCCCTCCAGCCCGGGGTAGCCCAGCGTAGCCCAGGGTAGCCCAGCCCCTAGCCCAGGGATCCCAGGGTGGCCCAGGGTAGCGCAGCCCAGGGTAGCCCAGCCCCCAGCCCCGGTTAGCCCAGGGTAGCCCAGCCCCCAGCCCAGATTAGCCCAGCCCACAGAGCAGGGGAGCCGAGCCTAGCCCAGGGTAGCCCAGCCCCAGCCCAGGGTAGCCCGGTAGCCCAGCCCAGGGCAGCCCAGGGTAGCCCAGAGTTGCCCAGCCCAGCGTACCCCAGCGTAGCCCAGGGTATCCCCGGGTAGCCCATAGTAGCCCCGGGCAACCCAGCCATCAGCACAGGGTAGAACAGGGTAGCCCAGGGTAGCCGAGTGTAGCCCCGGGTAACACAGGGTAGCCCAGCCTCCAGCCCATGGTAGCCCAGGGTAGCCCCGGGAAGCCGAGGGTAGCCCAGGGTAGCCCAGCCCAGGGTAGCCCAGGGTAGTCCAGGGTAGCCCCGGGTCGCCCAGCCCAGGGTAGCCCAGGGTGGCCCAGGGTAGCCCAGCCCAGGGTAGCCTAGCCCCCAGCCCAGGTTGTCCCCGGGTAGCCCAGCCCACAGCACAGGGTAGCCCAAGGTAGCTCCGCGTAGCCGAGGGTTGCCCAGAGTAGCACAGGATAGCCCAGCGTAGCCCAGCCCCCAGCACTGGGTAGACCAGCCCCCAGGCCAGGGTCGGCCAGGGTAGCCCCGGGTAGCACAGCCCCCACAACAGGGTAGCCCCAGGTCGCCCAGGGTGGCTGCGGGTCGCCCTGCGTCGCCCAGCCCCCCAGCCCGGGGGAGCCCAGCGTAGCCCAGGGTAACCCAGCCCCCAGCCCCGGGATCTCAGTGTAGTCCAGGGTAGCCCAGGGTAGCCCAGCCCTGGGTAGCCCAGGGTAGCCCAGGGTAACCCCGGGTAGCCCAGCCCTGGGTAGCCCAGGGTAGCCCAGCCACCAGCATAGGGTCGCCCAGGTTAGCCCAGCCCCCAGCCCAGGGTAGCCTCGGGGAGCCCCAGGAGCCCAGCCCCTAGCCCATGGATCCCAGGTTAGCCCAGGGTAGCCCAGCCCCCAGCCCAGATTAGCCCAGCCCACAGAGCAGGGTAGCCCAGCCTAGCCCAGGGTAGCCCCGGGGAGCACAGGGTAGCCCAGGGTAGCCCAGCCCCCAGCCCAGGGTCGGCCAGGGTAGCCCCGGGTAGCCCAGCCCCAGAACAGGGTAGCCCCGGGTAGCCCAGCCCCAAAGCCCCGGGTAGCCCCGGGTAGCCCAGGGTAGCCCATGGTAGCCCCGGGCAACCCTGCCACCAGAACAGGGTAGCTCAGGGTAGCCCCGGGTAGCCCCACTCCCAGCCCAGAGTAGCCCCGGGTAGCCCAGGGTAGAACAGGGTAGCCCAGGGTAGCACAGTGTAGCCACGGGTAACACAGGTTAGCCCAGCCTCCAGCCCATGGTAGCCCAGGGTAGCCCCGGGAAGCCGAGGGTAGCCCAGGGTAGCCCAGCCCAGGG
>JARFOE010334109.1:0-10104 GCA_031763465.1 Squatina squatina
TTCCACTTCCTCCAAGCTAATGTCCTTCCTTTCCATTGCGTTAATCTCCTCTCTAACCAGCAACGCTACCCCACCTCCTTTTCCTTTCTGTCTGTCCCTCCTGAATACTGAATATCCCTGGATGTTGAGCTCCCAGCCTTGGTCACCCTGGAGCCATGCCTCCGTGATCCCAACTATATCATATTCATTAATAACTATCTGCACATCGGAGGGAGCACCACAAAAAGTGAATTAACTTTGCCACCAGATAAAAAGAAATTAGGTGAAGGCACTACACACAGAGAATAAGGAGGAGCAAAAGTAACATAATTAGGACTGTGAACCAGAATCAGGGAATTCCGAGAATACCAGAAACAGGGTATTGAGAGGAAGCACCACGAAAATTGAACTAGGAGATAGTACCAGACACCGGGAAGAAGAGGAGAGCCCCATCAACAGGTTATGAGGAGAGAGCACCAGAAAAAGGGTATTAGAAGAGACTGCCAGAAACTTGGACTTATGAGACTGCACCAGAACCACGAAGAGACAGCCTCCAGAAACAGGGAATTAGGAGACAGTATCAGAAGCAGTGAATTAATGAACTCTCCTAATTCCCTCTGTATTGTGCTTTCCCCGAATTCCGCTCTTACTCATGCAATCTACCAATTCGTTTTATATGGTGTTCCTATATCCTCTGTTTGTGTAGCTCACTCCTAATTCTTCATTTTTTGTTGCTTTCCCTTAATTCCCTGTTTTCGGTGCTACGCCCTTATTTCCTGTTTATGGTGTTCCCTCACAATTAACTGTTTCTGATGCTCTCCTGCTACACTGTGTCTGGTGCACTCTCCTAATTCCCTGGTTTTGGTGCTCCATCCTAATTGCATTACGGATGCTCCCTCCATATTCCCTGTTTATAGTCTACTCACCTAATTGCCTATTTATGGTGGGCAGCCTTAATTGTTTATTGGTGGTGCTCCTTCCGAATTCCCTATTTATGGTGCTCTCTCCTAATTCCCCATTTCTGATTATCCCTCATAATTACCTGTAAATGGTGCTTTCTCCTAGTTCATCTGTTTCTGGAGCTCTCTCCTAATTCCCTGTTTATAGTTCACTCATTTATTTGCCTGTTTATGGTGGGCAACCTTAAAGCTGTGTTTGTAGTGCTCCCTCCAGTTCCCTGTTATGGTGCTTCCTCCAAAATTCCCAGTTTCTGGTGTTCCCTCCTGCTTAACTGTATATGGTGATTTCTCCGAATTCATCTGTTTCTGGAACTCTCTCCAAGTTCCCTATTTGTGTTGCTCTCTCCTCTTGATTCCTGATTCTTGTGCTGTCTCCTGCTGCCATGTTACTATTGTTCTCTCCTAATAACCATTTTTTCTGGTTCTCTTTACTCATAACCTGCTTACATTGGTCTCCTGTTATTCCTTCTATCTCGTGCTCTCTCCTAATCCCCTTTTGTTGTGGTGTTCCGTCCCAATTCTATGTTTCTGGTGCTCTCCTAATTCCCCGATTCTGGTGCTAACTCCTACTTCCCTGTTTATGGTGCACTATCCAAATTCCATTGCTGGTGCTCATCCTTATTTCCTGTTTTTATTAGCGCACTCTCCTAATTCCCTCTTTATTGTGCTTTATCCTAAATCCTCTGTTACCCATGCAATCTTCCAATTCCCTTTTTATGGTGTTCCTAAATCCTGTGTTTGTGTAGCTCCCTGCTAACTCTTCTTTTTATGTTGCCTTCCCTTAATTCCCTATTTTTATGCTCTGCTCTTATTCCCTGTTTCTGGTTGCATCCCGATTAACTGTTTCTGGTGTTGTCCTAATGCACTGTTTCTGATGCTCTCTCCTAATCCTCTGTTTATGGTGCTCCAGCCAAAATGCGATACTGGCGCTCCCTCCTTATTCACTGCTTATAGTGCACTCACCTAATTGCTTGTTTATGGTGGGCAACCTTCATTCTCTGTTGTTGGTGCTCCCTCCTAATTCGCTGATTCTGCTGCTCACTCCTAATTTCCTCTTTCTGGTGATCCCTCCTAATTAACTGTATATAGTGCTTTCTCCAGATTCATCTGTTTCTTGAGCTCTCTCCGAATTCCCTGTTTCTGGTGCTACATCCTAATTGCATTATTGGTGCCCCCTCCATATACACTGTTTATAGTGCACTAACCTAATTGACTGTTTATGGTGGTCAACCCAAGTTATCTGTTGACTGTGCTCCCTCCTAATTCCCTGTTTATGGTGCTCCCTGCTAATTCCTCATTTCCGGTTGTCCCTCCTAATTACCTGCATATGGTGCTTTCTCCGAATTTATCTGTTTCTGGAGATCGCACCTCATTCCCTAGTTTTCATGCTGTCTCCTCTTGTTTCCTGGTTCTAGTGCTCTCTCCTAATAACCTTTTTTTATTCATGTGCTCTCTCCTCATAATCTGTTCAAGGTTGTCTCCTATTATTCCCTGTATCTGCTGCTCTCTCCTAATTCCATTTTTGTGGTGTTCCCTCCAAACTTAATGTTTCTATTTTTTTGCTAATTCCTTGTTTAAGGTGCTCTGTCCAAATTCCGTTACTGGTGCCGATCCTTATTCCCTGTTTATAGTGCACTCTGCTAATTCCCTGTTTATTGTGCTTTCTCCTAATTCCTCTTTTTCTTATGCAATCTTCCATTTCCCTTTTTATGGTGTTCCTAAAACCTCTGTTTGTGTCGTTTCCTCCTAATTCTTCTTCTGTTGCCTTCCGCTAATTCCCTTTTTTCGGAGCGCTCCTGTTATTCCTGGTTTCTGCTGCTCTCTTCCAATTAACTGTTTCCGATTTTCTCCCAACACCTTGTTTCTGGTGCTCTCTTCCAATTAACTGTTTTTGGTTTTCTCCCGACACCTCGTTTCTGGTGCTCTCTCCTAATTCGCTGCTTATGACTCTCTGACCTAATTGCTTACTGGTGCTCCCTCCCTATTCCCTGTTTATAGTGCACTCACCCAATTGCCTGTTTCTGGTGGGAAACCTTAATTCTATGTTGGATGTGCTCCCTCCTAATTCACTTTTTTGTGGTGCTCCCTCCCAATTCCATGTTACCGTTGTTCTCCTAATTCCCTAATTCTGGATCGAGCTGCTAATTCTCTGTTTATGGTGCTCTATCCTAATTCCATTATGAGTGCTCCTCATTATTCCCTGTTTATAGTGCACTCTCCCAATTACTCTGTTGCTCATGCAATTTTTGAAATCTCTTTTTATGGTGTTCCAATTTCTGCTGTTTGTGCAGATCCCTCCAACTTCTTCTTTTTTCTGTTGGCTTCCCTTAATTCCCTGTTTTTGGTGCTCTAGTCATTTCCCAGTTTCTGGTGTTCTCCCTCTCAATTAACTGTTTCTGGTGTTCTCCCAATACCCTTTTTCTGGCGCTCTCTCCTAATTCCCTTGATTAAGTTTTTCCTTCATAATTGCATACTGGTGCTCCCTCCCTATTCCCTGTTTATAGCGCACTCACCTCATTGCCTGAATATGGTGGGCACCCTTAATAATCTGTTGGAGGTGCTCCCTCCTAATTCAGTACTTATGGTGCTCCCTCCTAATTCCCTGTTTCTGATGCTCCCTCCTAATTCCTTGTATTTGGTGTTTTATCCTAATGCATCTGTTTCTGGTGCACTCTCCTAATTCCCTGTTTCAGGCGCTCTCTCCTAATTCCCTGTTTCAGGCGCTCTCTCCTAATTCCCTGTTTCAGGCGCTCTCTCCTCATAACCTGTTTCAGTTGCTCTCCTCTTATTCCCTGTTTTGGATGCTCTCAACTAATTCCCTTTTTTTGGTGCTCCCTTCCAATTCCCTGCTTCTAGTGTTCACCTAATTCCCTGTTTCTGCGGGTCCCTCCTTATTCCATGTTTATCATGCTCTGTTCCAATTCAGTTACCGGTGCTCCTCCACATTCTCTGTTTATAGTGCTCTCACCTAATTCGTTGTTTCTGCTGGCAACCTGAATTCACTGTTTCTGCTGCTCTCTCCAAATTCCTTGTTTATAGTGCTCTCCGATAAATCCCCTGTTTCTGGTCCTCTTTCCTTGTTCCTCTGTTTGTCCTGCCCTCTCCTCATTCCCAGTTTTAGGTGCCCTCTCGCAATTCCCTTTTTATGGTGCTCTCCCCTAAACCCCCCAATTCTGGAGCTCTCACCGAGCTCACTTTTTTCTTGTGCTCCCTATTAATTCCCTGCTTCTATGCTTTCTTCTAATTCCCAGTTACTGATGCTTGTTCCTGATTCCCGTTCCTGCTGATTTTTCCTAATTCCCAGTTTCAGGTTCTGTTTTTAATTGCTCTATTTGAGGTGCTGTTTTCTAATTCCCAGTTTCTGTTGCTCTCTCCTAATTGACAGATTCCATGGCCCGCTCTTAATTCCCTTTATATAGTGTTCTTTCCTAATTCCAAGTTGCTGGTGCTGTCTCCTAACTTCACAGTTTCTGTTGCTCCTTCTGAATTCCAAGTATGTGGTGCTCTTTCCGAATTACCCATTGATGGTGCTCTCTCTGAATTACCCCGTTTCTGGTGGTCTGTCCTAATTGCTCTGCTTCTTTTCTCTCTTCTAATTCCCTGCTGTGGGTGTTCTACCCTAATTCACTGTTTATGGCAGTCTCTCCCAAAACCCCTCTTCCTGGTACTCTCTCTGGTGCTCTTCCTAATTTCCACTGTGTGGTGCTCGTTTCTAATTCCTCCGATTCTGGTGCCCTTTCCTAATTCCCAGTTTCCTCTGCTCTCTCCTAATTCCCAGTTTATGGTGCTCTCTCCTAATTTCCTGTTTCAGTTTCTCTTTCATAATTCCAAGTTTCTTGTACTCTTTCCTAATTTCCTGTTTCAGTTTCTCTTTCATAATTCCTAGTTTCTTGTACTCTTTCCTAATTCAGCTGTTTTCAGTATGCTTTATTTCAGGTGCTCTCTCCTAATTCCTAGCTTTGGGTGCACTGTCATAATTCCCTGTTTGTGGTCCTTCCTCGTAATACATGTTTATGGTGCTCCATCCTATTTCTGTTTCTGGTGCTCCACCCTATTCCCTGTTTATAGTGCACTCAAATAATTCCCTGTTTAAGTATGACAACCTTAATTCCCTCTTTGTGGTGTCCCCTTCTAATTCCCTATTTATGGTGCTTTCTCATAATTCCTCTGTTTCTGGAGCACTCTCCTAATTCCCTGTTCCTGGGATTGTCTCCTATTGCTCCTTATTCTGGTGCTGTCCCTTTATTCCCTTATTCTAGTGCTATCCTCTAATACCCTGTTTATTGTTCTCACAATAAGTCCCTGTTTCTCGTGTTCCCTCCTAACTCCTGTTTCGTCGAGTTCTCTCCCATTTCCCTCCTTCTGATGTTCTCCTAATTTCCTATTTCTGGTGCTCCCTCATAATTCCCTCTTTTTGGTGCTCTATCCTAATTCCATTACTGGTGCCCCTCCTTATCCCCTGGTTGTAGTACACTCACCTGCTTATGCTGGTAAATTTAATTCCCTGCTTGTGCTGCTCTCTCCGAAATCCCTGTTTATGGTGCTTCCTCATAATTCCTTGTTCCTGGTGCTCCATCCTATTTACCTGTCGCTCGTGATCTCACCTAATTGCCCTGTATCTTGTGTTCTCCACAATTTCCTGGCTCTGGTGCTCTCTCTTAATTCATTGGTTTCTGGTGTTCTCTCCTCGTGCCCCTTTCATGGTGCTCTGTCCTAATTCCATTGTTTCTGCTGCTCTCTACGAATTCCCTGTTGATGTTGCTGTTCTCCCGTATTTCAATATTTCTGGTGTGCTCTCTTAATAATCTCTTGATGGTGTACTCTTTTAATTCCATTTTTATGGTGCATTCTTCCAATTCTCTGTTTGTGGTCCTCCTTCCTAATTCCATTTTTCTGGTCGCACTCTCCGAATTTCCATGTTTCTGGTGCTCTCTGCTAATTCCCAGTTTCTGGTGCGTCCTCCTACTTCCCTGTGTATGGTGCACTCGCACAATTCCCTGTTTTTGGTGCTTTCTACAATTCCTCTGTTTCTCCTGTTGTCTCCTCTTTTTACCTGATTCTGGTGCTGTCACCTAACTCCGTGTGCCAAATGCTCTCCCCTAAAACCCTGTTTATTGTGCTCTCTTCTTATTCCTTGTTTCTGGTGCTCTGTCCTAATTCCCTTTTTGTGGTGTTCTAACCCAATTCCCTGTTTCTCGTGTTCTCCTCCTTCCATGTTTCTGGTGCTCCCTCCAAATTCCCTATTTATGGTGCTCTGTCCGATTTCCATTACTGGTGCTTCCTTCTTATTCCCTGTTTGTAGTGCACTCACCAAATTAAATGCTTGTGCTGGGCAATATTAATTCCATATTTGTGTTGCTCTCTCCTAGTTCCCTGTTTATGGTGCTGCCTCATAATTCCATGTACCTGCTGCTCCTTCCTAATTCCCTGTTTATGGTTCACTCTCCTAATTCCACCTTTATGGTTATTTCTCCTAATTCCCTGTTTCTGATGGCCCCTTCTAAGTCCCTTATTTTTGGTGCTCTTTACTAAATCCCTGCTCAAGGTGCTCTCTACTAATTCCCTCTTTCTGCTGCTCTCACCCAATACCATTTTGATGGCGCTCTGTCCTAACTCCTTTCTTTCTGCTTTGCTCTCCTAATTCCTCTGTTTGTGTATCTCCCTCCTAATTGTTCTTTTGCTGATGCTTTCCTTTAATTCCCTGTTTAGTGTGCTCTCTCCTATTTCCCTGCTTATGGGGATCTGAGATAATTCCCCTGTATCTGCTGCTCTCTCCTAATCCACTTATTTCTGTTGTTCTCCCCTTTTATGGTGCTCTATCCTAATTCCTTTGTTTCAGGTGCTCTCTACTATTTCCCTGATTATCTTGGTGCTCACTTGTAGATCCCTGTTTCTGATGTGCTCTCCTAATTATCCATTGATTGTGCACTCTACTAATTCCCTCTTCCTGTGGCTGTCTCCTCTTGTTCCCTGGTTCTGGTGCTATATCCTAATTGTCATTTTCTAGTGCTCTTTCCTAGTACCCTGTTTTTGTGGTTCTCTCCTCAGACCCTATTTCTGGTGCTCTCTCCTAATACCCTGTTTATGATGCTCTCCTCTTAGTCCATGTTTCTGGTGCTCACTCCTAATTCCTGTTTGCTGCTGCTCCCTCCTAATTCCATGTTTCTGGTGTTCTCCGAATTCCCTGTTTCTGGTTTTCTCTCCTAATTCCATTTTATGGTGCTCCGTCCTAATTCCATTGCTGGTGCTCCTACATATTCCTGAATATAGCGCAATCACATAATTCCCTATTTATGGTGGTAACCTTAATTCCCTCTTTTTGGTGCTTCCTCATAATTTGCTGTTTATGGTGAACTCTCCTAATTCCTCTGCTCCTGGCCTTGCCTCCTATTTCCTATGTTTGTGTAGCTCCCTCCTTATTCTTCTTTTTATGTTGCTTTGCCTTAATACCCTGTTCATTTTGCTCTCTCCTATTCCCCTGTTTCTGGTGCTATCTTCTAATTCCTCTTTTGTGTTGCGCTCTCCAAATTCCCGTTTTCTGGTGTTCTCCTAACTCATGGAAACACAGAAAATAGGAGCAGGAGTAGGCCATTCGGCCCTTCGAGCCTGCTCTGCCATTGGATGAGATCATGGCTGATATTCCAAATTCACTACACTGTCCCTGCGTTCTCCCCGTATACCTTGATCTCTTTCACCTTTGCAGCTATGTCTAACTCCCTATTGAATATATTTAATGATTTGGACTCAACTGCCGTCTGTGGTAGAGAATTCAACAGGTCCACCTCTGTCTGGTTGAAGAAATTCCTCTTCATCTCAGTCCTAAATGACCCACCCCTTCTCCTTCGGCTGGACCCCTGGTTCTGGAGTCACCCGCCATTGGGAACATCCTTCCTGCATCTAGTCTGTCCAGTCCTGTTAGAATTGTGTAAGATTCAATGAGATCCCCTCTCATTGTTCTAAACTCGACCGAATATAAGCCTAATGTAGCCAATATCTCGTCATACACCATCCCTGCCATCCCAGGAATCAGTCCGGTGGGTCCTTGCTGCACTCCCTCTATGTCAAGACCACCCTGCATCAGTGACCAAAACTGCACACAATACTCAAGGTGTGGTCTCACCAAGGCCCTGTACAACTGCAGCAAGACATCCCTGCTCCTGTACTCGAATCCTCTTACTATGAAGGCCAACATACAAGTGGCCTTCTTAACAGCCTGCTGCACCTGCATGCTTACCTTTTGCGACTGGTGCACAAGGACACCCAGGGCTCGTTGCACCCCCCTTTTCTCAATCTATTGCCATTCAGGTAATAATCTGCCTTCCTGTTTTTGCCACCAAAGTGGATATCCTCACACTTATCCTCATTATACTGCATCTGCCATGCATTTGCCCACTCGCCCAACCTATCTAAATCATTCTGGATATTCTCTGCATCCTCCTGACAACACATACGCCAACCCAGCTTTGTGACATCTGCAAACTTGGAGATATTACATCTAGTTCCCTCATCTAAAACATTAATATATATTGTGAATAGCTGGGGTCCTGAAACCAATCCCAGCAATACACCACTAGTCATTGCCTGCCACTCAGAAAAGCACCCATTCATTACAACTCTTTGCTTCCTGTCTGTCAACCAGTTCTCGATACAAGTTAGCTCCTTAACCCCAATCCCACGTGCTTTAACTTTGCACGCTAATCTCCTTTGCGGGACCTTATCGAAAGCCTTCTAAAAGTCCAAACACACCACATCCACTGGTTCTCCATTATCTATTGCAGCAGTTCCATCCTCAAAAATGTTTCAATAGATTTGTCAAGCATGATTTTCCTTTTGTAAATCCATGCTGACTTTTTCCGATCCTGTCACTATTATCCAAGTGCTCTTCTATTTCATGTTTTATAATAGACTCTAGCATTTTCCCCACTACTGATGTCAGGCTAACCAGTCTATAATTCCCTGCTTTCTCTCCACCACCTTTTTTAAATAGTGTGGTGACAATTGCTACCTTCTAATCTATGGGAACTGTTCCAGATTCGATATAATTCTGGAAGATAACCAGCAATGCATCTGCAATTTCTAGGGCCACTACCTTAAGTATCCTGTGATGTAGATTATCCGGCCCTGGGGATTTATCGAACTCCAATCCCGGCAATTTCCCCAATACCATTTCCTTACAAATACTGATTCCATTCAGTTCCTCACTCTCATTAGACCCTTTGTTCCTTAACATCACTGGGAGGTCATTTGTGTCCTCCTTTGTGAAGACAGATCAAATGTATGTATTTAATTGGTCTGCCATTTCCTTGTTCCTTATTATACATTCCAATAATTCTGACTGCAATGGACCTATGCTTGTCTTCACTAATCTTTTTCTCTTCACATATTTATAAAAGTTTTTTAAAGTCAGTTTTTAGGTTCCCTGCAAGCTTACTCTCATATTCGATGTTCCCCCTCTTAATTAATCCTTTCCCCTCCGTTGCTAAATCCTAAACTGCTTCCACTCCTCAGGTTCGCTGCTTTTTCTGGCCAATTTCTATGCCTGCACCTTGGATCTTACGCTATCCCTAATTTCCCTCATTCGCCACGGTTGAGCCACTTTTCCTGTTTTATTTTTTATGCTAGAAAGGAATGACCAAATTCTGTATTTCAATCATGTGATCTTTAAATGTTTGCCATTGCCTATCCACCATTGAACCTTTCAGTAACTTTTCCCAATCTATCCAAGCCAACTCGCTTCTCATACCATCGTAGTTTCCTTTGTTTAAATTCAGGATCCGAGTCTCTGTGTCAACTATGTCACTCTCCATCTTAATGAAGAATTCTGTCATATTATGATCGCTCTTCCCTCACACAACAAGATTATTAATTAATCCTCTCTCAATACTTAATACTCAGTCTAAGATGGCCTGATCTCTCATTGGTTCCTGGACATATTGGTCCAGGAAAGCTTCCCGTATACACTCGAGGAATTCCTCCTCCACAGTTTTGTTACCAATTTGGTTAGCCCAATTTATGTGCAGGTTAAAGTCACCCATGATATCTGCTGTGCCCTTATTGCATGATCTTTAATTTCCTGTTTAATACCATTCCATGAGAATGACTAGAGCGAGGATAGGTCCGATCAAGGACAGTAGCGGGAGGTTGTGTATTGAGTCTGAAGAGATAG